>CAUYRT010065898.1:0-19622 GCA_963574885.1 Lepilemur ruficaudatus
GAACTGAAAATATACTAATATCCCCATTACCCCTAGTGGGGAGTAAATAGATATTCTCTAAAGAAATCAAGGATCAAGACCACAAAGGCAACCAAAAGAAGGGGAAAAAATATAAACTTTCCAAATTTTCAGAAGGAAAGACATATAACAAAACAAAGATCCTATAAAGATAATAAAGATATAAAGATGAGGCAGAATTTAAAATAGAATACATAAAATTAAATAAAGGAATCAATATGAATCATATTCATATCAGTAAGTACAATTAGAATAAACATAACTATTAAAAGAAAAGGTTTATATGGCAAATTCTCAGGCCTCACACCAGACCTCCTAAATCAGTAAATTTGAGGATGGGACCCAAGTAATCTGTATTTAACATGATTTTGATGCATGCCTAAGTTTAGCAACTACTGATATAGCAAAGCCCACCTAAACTCTATATGCACCGGCTGTCTGGAAAGTATCCAGCCAGAACGTAACCATTCTCATTATATTAACATGGCTGGATACTTTCTGGATAGGCCTGTATACAAGATATGCATCTAAAACAATATGTATCAGAAATGCTGCAAATAAACAAAATACAGAATAAAGAAGATAATCTATAAAAACTAGAGAAATCCAAGACATAACAACACATTAGTAACTGTATCTTGAAAATAGATAATGAACAACCTTTTTAAATGTTCAAAGAACATTCTCAAAATCAGCTAATATAGTAGGCCTATTCCACAAAGTAGAAAAGGACAAAATATTCTGACCAAAAAAACCCCCCAGAAATTACAAAACAAAATTAAAAACGTTTCCATTGTGAATTTCAGAATCTACTGGTTTGAACAAATCCTTTGGCCAAAGAGAAAATTAAAACAAATTGCAAAATATTCAGCAATATAATTCATGAAAACAAAGTATGTCAGAACCTATGGAACATATTTGAAAAAATGCTTAGAGAAAGAAGTTTTAGCATAAATGTTTACATCATTTAAAAAAGAATTAATTGGCCGGGCGCGGTGGCTCACGCCTGTAATCCTAGCACTCTGGGAGGCCACGGCAGGCAGATTGCTCAAGGAGAGGAGTTTGAAACCAGCCTGAGCAAGAGCGAGACCCCGTCTCTACTAAAAATAAAGAGAAATTAATTGGCCAACTAAAAACACATAGAAAAAATTAGCTGGGCATGGTGGTACATGCCTGTAGTACCAGCTACTCGGGAGGCTGAAGCAGGAGGATCGCTTGAGCCCAGGAGTTTGAGGTTGCTGTGAGCTAGGCTGATGCCACGGCACTCTAGCCGGAGTAACAGAGTGAGACTCTGTCTCAAAAAAAAAAAAAAAAGAATTAATAATAAACTAAGCACTCTAAATAATTAAAATAAGGAAAAGTAAACAATAACGGAAAGTTAGTAAACATAAAAAAGAAATTAATTTTATTACAGAAAAAGAGAAACAATAATAAATTCATGAGTTGATTTTTAGGGAAAGAAGTTAAGTGGGAATAAAGCAAAAAAATAAAAGATTACTTGTAATTAACCATATATAGAAAATAATTGTAGGGAATATTCTACTCAACCCATACAAATAAATATGGAAACCTAACAAATAACCTATGAAAACTGAAACCAGAGAAGACCGAAAACTGAAACAGGAAAACAGAAAAATAAACAGAAAAAAACCAGAGACAACTGTTAAGGTATTACATTACCCTTAAGCCCTAGGCATAGATGACTTAACAGGTGAAATTTAATAAACTTTTAATAGATAATAGTATTACTATTTATTTTAAATTTTCCAATTACTTTTTTTTTTTTTTTTGAGACAGAGTCTCACTCTGTTGCCCGGCCAGGGTGCCATGGCGTCAGCCTAGCTCACAGCAACCTCAAACTCCTGGGCTCAAGCGATCCTCCTGCCTCAGCCTCCCGAGTAGCTGGGACTACAGGCATGCGCCACCGTGCCCGGCTAATTTTTTCTATATTTGTATTTGTCCAGCTAATTTCTTTCTATTTTTAGTAGAGCCGGGGTCTCGCTCTTGCTCTGGTTGGTCTCAAACTCCTGACCTTGAGCGATCCTCCCGCCTCGGCCTCCCAGAGTGCTAGGATTACAGGCATGAGCCACCACGCCCGGCCAACATTTCTTGATAATGTACAGGCAATAGTTGTTTGTCTGAAAATAGTCCTCAGTTTTGAAAGATGTTTTTCTTTTTTTTTTTTCTTTTTTTGAGACAGAGTCTCACTCTGTCACCCGGGCTAGAGTGAATGCCGTGGCGTCAGCCTAGCTCACAGCAACCTCAAACTCCTGGGCTCAAGTGATCCTCCTGCCTCAGCCTCCTGAGTAGCTGGGACTACAGGGATGCACCACCGTGCCCGGCCAATTTTTTCTATATATTTTTAGTTGGCCAATTAATTTCTTTCTATTTTAAGTAGAGACGGGGTCTCGTTCTTGCTCAGGCTGGTTTTGAACTCATGACCTTGAGCGATCTGCCCACCTCAGCCTCCCAGAGAGCTGGGATTACAGGCGTGAGCCAGTGTGCCCAGCCTGAAAGATGTTTTTCTAGGACGATCGTTTCTTTTAAAAGCGTCGCTCCACTGTTCTCTCACTTGCGTGGGTTCTGACAAAACCCACCATAATCTTCATACGTGTTCCTCTTACATAGCACACTCCGCCTCCCGACTGTTCTAGCATGTTCTTTTTTTGATCGCTGATTTTGAGCAATTTGCTTTTGATTCAGCTTGGTGTTGTTTTCCTTATGTTTCTTGTGTTTGGGGTTCGTTGAGCTTCTTGCATCTGTGGGTTTCTAGTTTCCATTAGATTCGAGCACACTCTGGCCACTATGTCTTCCATTCTTCCCGCCCCCTGCCCCTCCGTGCCTCGGTCTACACTCGTGTCAGGCTGAAACTCACTACGTGTTCACGGTGAGTTGGAGAAGGAATTCTCACACGGAGTTTAGGACAGAAAGAAGTACAAAGTTTATTTATTTTCTTGAGAAAGAAAGAAAGAACAAGGGAGAGAGAGAGCAGGGAATGGCCATGGCACACGGAGAAAGGAGCGAAATGCCGCGCAGTTGAGGAACGGTGGCTGGTGTTTTAACGCAGCCGTCCCCAACCGTTGTGGCACCAGGGACCGTTTTCATGGAAGACAATCTTTCCACAGGCTGGGGGTGGGGCGGACGGTTTCGGGATGATTCAAGCGCACTACATTTACTGTGCACTTTATCTTTATTATTATTATGTTGTAATATGTAATGAGATAATTGTGCAGCTCACCGTAGGTTGGGGACCCCTGTTTTAAAGGGTAAAGATGGCTTTTCCCTCTGCTCTAGCAGACTGGGAACAGGAGCAGCTGCGGGCGGCCGTGTTTGCTTTTTCTATTTTTTTTTCCTTTTCCCCGTGAAGCCAGCCTGTTGGAGTCCTTGACATGTGTCCCTTGCAGGAGCCGATGGAGCAGGAAGTTCGCACCCCTGCCGTCCACTTAAGGCTACTCTAGGCTGAGACAACGAAGTTGTAGAGACACCAAGTTAAACCACACGTGTTTTAATCAAACAGAACAAAGGGGGCAGTTGTGAGTTTTCTTTTTTCCTCAAAGGGGCAATTATGTGCTGTGAGTTTATTTCTCTTCCTTTCTGTCTGGCAGTTTATTTTCTCTGTTAGGTAGGTTACTAGTAAGACCACCTTTCACTGATGAGCTACTTATTTTTAGGGTTTTTTTTGGTCTCTCCATGTTTCATTTTGGACAGTTTCTGTTGCTGTGTTTCCAAGTTCACTACTCTTTTCTTCTGCAGTGTCTAATCTGCTATTAATCCTGTCCAGTGCATTTTTCATCTCATGCATGATCGATTTTATCTCTCTCTCTCTTTCTTTTTTTGAGACAGGGTCTTGCTTTGTCTCCCAGGCTGGAGTACAGTGCTATGGTCATAGCTCACAGCAGCCCCAAACTCCTGGGCTCAAGCAATCCTGCTGTCTTAGCCTCCCAGGTAGCTGGGACTACAGGCATGCACCACCTCACCTAGCTAATTTTTCTATTTTTAGTAGAGACGGGGTCTCGCTCTCGCTCAGGCTGGTCTCAAGCTCCTGGCCTCAAGTGATCCTCCCGCCTTGGCCTCCCAGAATGCTAGGATTACAAGCGTGAGCCACTGTGCCTGGCTTGATTGTTTTTTATGTCTAGAAGTTTAATTTGGGTCTTTTTTACATCTTCTCTATCTCTACTCAGGATGTTCAATCTTTTTGATAGCTTTTCATTACATGGAGTACAGTTACAATAACTGTTTCAATATCCTTGTCTGTTAATTCTAGCATCTATGTTGGTTTTGAATTGGTTTCAATTGAGTGATTTTTCTCCTGATTGTGGTTTGAATTATTCTTTTTCTTTGCCTGCCTGGTACTCTTTGGGTGGATGCCAGATATTATGAATTTTACCTTATTGGGTGCTGGATATGTTTGTGTTTTTATAAATATTCTGAAGCTTTGTTCTTTTTTTGCTTTTCTTTTTTTTTTTTTGAGTCAGAGTCCTGCTCCGTCATCCAGGCTGGAGTGCCGTGGCCTCAGCCTAGCTCACAGCAACCTCAGACTCCTGGGCTCAAGCAATCCTCCTGCCTCAGCCTCCTGAGTAGCTGGGATTACAGGCGTGCACCACCACATCCAGCTAATTTTTCCATTTTTTGTACAGATGGGGTCTCGCTCTTGCTCACGCTGGTCTCAAACTCCTGGCCGCAAGAGATCCTCCTGCCTCAGCCTCCCAGAGTGTTGGAATCACAGGCGTGAGCCACCTGGCCTAGCCTGAAGCTTTGTTCTGGAACACAGTTAAGGTTCTAGAAACAGTTTGATCCTTTGGGGCCTTACTTTTGTGATTTATTGGGTGGGATTGGAGTGGCACTCAGTCTAGGGCAAATTATCCCCTGCTGTTGAGGCCAGACCCTGCGGAGCACCCTGCCCGTTGCACCGTGAATTACGAGGTTTCTCAGCATTGCTGGTGGGAACAGGCACCCTCCTGGCCTTGTGATGCTCCAGCTGCTGTTCCCTCCGGCCCTCTTGGGTGGTTCCTTCCCAGCCCTGGGCAGCCGCTCCCAGGCGTGTGCCGGGCCGTTCTCTGCCGGACTCTCCAGGGGACTGTCTTGCAGGCTCTAATGCTCTGTTCCTGTGGCCCTCTGCCCTCCGGCGTCCTGTGCGCGCCAGCCACCCCGGCCTCCCCGGCCTCCCAGCCGACCTTCTCCTGGGCTCCCCTCCTTGGCACTGTGTTCTGGAAACTGTTCAAGGCGGGGACCTGGACGCCCACAGGCTCCTCTCACATGCGTCCTGCCTGCTGCAGACCGAGCGTCTGTCTCACCAAATGCACCTATTGAAACGCTGCCCCCAGCGTGGTGGTCTTAGGAGACGGGGCTTTGGGGGGTGACTAGGTCATGGGCTGGAGCCCTCCTGAATAGGGTCAGTGCCCAGGGAGCCCCCTGGCCCCGTCCGCCACGTGAGGACCCCGAGAGAAGGAGCCGTCTGTGCCCCAGGAAGCGGGTCCTCCCCAGACACCGAGTCTGCCGGCACCCTGGTCTTGGGCTTCCCGTCCCCAGAACTGCGAGAAACAAATTTCTGTTGTCCGCGAGCCGCATGGTCTGTGGTAGCCCGAGTGGACTGAGCCACGCGCCCCGTGGACCTCTGCTCGTCATCTCCACGGCCTGACGTCCAACTCTTGTCGCTCATATTCTGTCACATGTTTTGGTGGCTGAATCCGGCCTCTGCTGCTCTCTTTGCTGGAAATGGAAGTTTTTGATGAGACAGGATCTTGAGGAATTTTTAAAAATTACAAAGTGGTGCAAAGTCACTAAATGAAATGTGGGACAGTGTGAAAGAGCAGCAAGAAGATAAACGCTCTCCCGCTGAGCCCCTGGCCCGCGCCTGGGCTACCGTCAGCCTCCGCCTGGCCGGTTGCCGTGTGGTGTTGTCATGGCTGCGAGCCACCTTCCCGGGCTGCCGTAACTAAGCACCACCGACCGGGTGGCTTTGGCCACGAGATGGCTTCCCGCACTGGCCTGCAAGTCTGAGGTCGGGGCCAGCAGGTGGTTTCTCCTGAGGCTGTGGGGGTGGGGGTCTATCCCAGGCCGCCCTCCAGCTTCCGGAGAATCTTGGGTGCTCCTGGGCTGGCAAACCCGTCACGCCGACCTCCGCCTGCGCGCTCACTCGCTTCTCTCTGTGTGTGGCCCTGTCCACCTTCCCCCTGACGCCAGCCATTTCGTAACAGGGGCCACTTGCCGCCACGGCCAGGCGCTGGCCCTGTGCGTGTCCAGAGCCCCGTCCACCATGGCGCCAGTGGCTCCTTGAAAGTTTCCGTGGACTCTCCCACATGGCCAGCGTTTGGATCTGCTGGTGTGAAGGCCTCCTCAAAGCCTGTGCACGTGGCCACAGGTGGATGCCCCAGCTCTGGGACTCTGGCTCTGTGGGGCCTGGAACCTCCTGGGCAGTCACCTCTGTGGCTGCAGTGACCAGCTGCAGCAAGGACCCCTCGGACAGCTCAGGCTCTCCTCGCATAGTGAGAAGCAACTTCTACAGTTGGGGGCCTGCAAGGCCATGTGTGGGGATGGGCTGGCCTGTGAGGGGGATGGGTGAGGCCATATGTTGGGGGATGGGCTGGGCCATATGTTGGGGGCTGGGCAGGGCCATGGGGGCTGGGCAGGGCCCCACTTCTTCCCCCATAGCTGTGGGTGGTGATTCATGTCCCTGCCCCAAGGCAGCCATCAGTGTGGCCCCTCCACCGTCCTCTTGGCCTGTGAGACCAAGGCGGCCTGGCCGAGGATGGGCTTCAGAGCCCTGACCCTTCCCAGGCCCCGAGAGAGGGAGGCCACGGGTCGCCTGCCTTTCTGCGGCCTCCCAGGGCGGAGCTCGGGGGCAGTGGGCGGACGCGCACTGGGCTGCCGGGGTGGTCACAAGTGGGCCAGGCCTGGAGGGTCTGGGTGGTGACAGAGCCAGGCGAGCTCACAGCTGGGGACGGAGCCCCTGCCCCAGGGAGCCCCTGTGTGCGCAAGGGTGGCTGGAGCTTCCTGCCACCACGTGGAGTCAAGGCGGTTTCTCTGTGGCTGCTGTCCCCATGCAGAGCAGGAAACTGAGGCACAAGGGTGGGAGTGACCTGCTGGGGTCCTGCAGGGAGGAAGTGTGAGGAACTGGTGCCCTTGGCCCTAGATGTGGACCCCAGTGTCCCAGTGCCCACGATGGCGCCCACCGCAGGCCTTGCTGCAGAAAGACACGCGTGGTCAGTAACAGGGACGTCGTCTGGCTGCCACGGTTTGGGGTGTGGAGGGCATTCAGGGGTGGAGCGGGGGCCATGAAAGGAGGGCCCAGGCCGTGGGGCCACCCCCGTGTCCACGCAGGGGATCAGAGTGGCCAGTGTCTCGCGGACAGCCACCCACGCTCCTGCTACCCACGCCTGTGGCTCAGCTCCCACGTGGCTCACACGTAGGCCGTGCCCTGCTGCGCACACTCCGCTATCAAGGTGTCACGTGCGCAGATCCGGGAGTCAGGCACGCTGCACACCACGCCAGCACTGCAGCTCGGGAGTTAAGCCTGTTCCAGAACATCCCATAGATGGAGCCAGAGCGCACCGGGCCCGGCTTCCTCCAGCCGGCACCTGAGGATGCGCAGGCATCCCACTCTTCCTGGGACAGAGTGGGTGCCAGGTGCCACCTGCTGGCTGGCCTTGGCATCTCGGGTGTCACCCTCTCTGGAACCTTCCATAGGGTCAGGGAAGCTGTGCAGAGCTTCCGCGTGCCCAGGGGCAGGGTGGGGCCAGGACCCCGTGTCCCGGCTGCAGGAGCCCCCGGCTGCTTCTCAGGGGCGGGACAGGACGGTCCCCTGGAACCTCTTTGCTGGCGGGTCTCAAGGGCGCCAGGGAGGGGCGCTCGGCAGGCTGACCTGAGTCCTCGAGCTCTGGTAGCTGTGCCGGCCATCCCCACCCCCCAGCCCCGTCCTGTTGCTTTGAGAAGAAGCCACGCCCCCAGCCGCAGCTGTGCCTGTCCCCCCCACACACAGCGGCCAGGCCTGGCTGGGACGCTGGGAGCCACCACCCCTGGGGGGCCCAACCAAGGGCCCCCAGCACCATCTCAGCCCGAGTCTGGCTGCTCCCACGGGGCTCCCTGGGTTTTGTCCCCACCCCAGACCGGCCATGGCCTTGGGGTCCTGTCCATGCTGCTGTGCCCACAGCCCTGCACTCCACGAGAGGGGCGTGTGGGGCTGCCGCCTGCCCCTGCGGGGCCCCCAGACCTGGCGCAGCCTCAGTCCAGACGTCTGGATTTCTGCACAGTGAGGCTGGGGTCCCAGCCAGACACGTGGGTCCCACGCCCCCCGTTCAGGGCCCTGGGCCTAGGACTCCACATGTTTATCCAGCACCCGGGTGAGTCTGGGAGTGTCCGGGTACTGTGGGTCGGCCCCATTCCCAGCCCTGGGTGGCCCCGGGCCACAAAGTTGCAGGTCCCCACCCCAAACATACCCGGGTCCCAGTGCTGGTGGGTGGGGCTTACTGATAGCTTCCTGTAACCCTGGGGCCCCATGGAGAGTCCCCTCCCCGCAGTGTCCCTCAGGCCAGACACCCCGTGTCCCTCCTTGGCGAGGTCAACAGGGCCCCTCCTGGCAGGCACAGACACCACAGCTCCCTGAGGGCGTGTGCAATGCTGGAGCTGACCTCACCGGGGGTCTTGGCTGCCCTTCCCTGTCCCTGCATCTGGCAAGCCCGGGTGATGTCCCTGGAAACTGGCACCTCCCTGGCAGACCCCCTCGCCACCGTGGCCGGGCCTGCCCTCCTCCCTGGCAGCCAACCCCACCTGTGGCTGCAGGCCTGGAGGGCACAGGCTGGGGCCGGGACCCCAGCGGACATGCAGTGGGACCGCCCGCCTCCGCCAGCAGCAGCGAGCTCCCTGAGCGCCAGCTGTATGCAGAGCAAATGCTGGGCCGGTTCTGATGGGCCAGGAGGACCTGTGGGCCCAGACCGCCCAGGAGCAGGCACCTGCCCTGGGGACACTGCCTACTCCTCCCCTTCCCTCCTCTTCCTCCATGCACCTCCCCCAGCTCCTCCGAGCCCCCACCCTGAAGCCTGCTGGGGCTGCGGGGGGGAGGGGGGGATGCTGTGCCCCTCCCGCACTGAGAGCTGGCTTGGGGGATGTGACTCCCCAGGACACCTTACCTGGCGGAGAGGTGGGCAGGGCAGGGGCAGCCCAGCGGCCCTCTCAACCTCTGCGCACCTGACCCCACCTGGGGCATAGCCAGGGGAGGCTGCCTGGGCCTGTGTTGCTGGGTGTGAGAGCGGCTGGTCCCTCTGGGGAAGCCGGGGCCCACCGGGAGGGAGCTGTCACGGCTGGCCAGGGGCAGGGTCTGGGGACTGCGTCCACTCAGGGGTGGGAGGCGACTGACAGAGCTCTCTGACATCTGGCCAGGGCCCCATGAGCAGGAGAGTGGGCTCAGGCGCCAGGCTGTGCAATCTCCCAGCTGCTGTGTCCTGTCCCGTGTGATGGCTGGCACGGCGCCCTTGCATGGACCAGACCCAATGCTGGCCTCACCCCGCCTGCCTCTGCCCCAGTTCCCGCCCGAGACCCCACTCGACCCCTTGGCCCAGCCATGTACCCCAAGCCCTCGCCCCTGAGCCCCGGCCTCTCACTAATCTCCCCTAGACACGTCTCCCGACCCCACGCCCATCTGCCGCTCCCCAGGCCCCAGCGGACAGGGTGCACCAGGAGCTCAGGACAGGGTGGGCTCCCCCTCCGCTGCACCCCTAGGACCCGAGGGACAGACACGCAGGCACGGGGTCCCAGCCCCCCTGGCCACGTCCGCCCTGGCCAGAGGGCGACCACGTAGCCCTGGACTCTGGGGCGGCCACGCCGGGCGGGGACACTTCACACTCCTCCACTCTCTGTGGTGCTGCCCTGAGCTACACTGTGTGCTCGTCCCTGTGAAACGAGAGCAAATGCCACTCCCCGCGGGCACCCAGCGCCCAGGGTCCCTGCTGCCCCGCCGGTTCCAGGAAGATGCTGGCAGGAGGAAAGGGTGGCGGCACTGGACCTGAGCCCGCAACAGGACCTGGCCATAAAGCCGGGTGGGGTGCGGCTGCGGTGTGCTCCGCCAACCCGCCCACCCGGCCCCCAGCTGTCGGCCCTTCCCAGGAACTGGCACCTTTGTTTGTTCCTTGAAGGAGCTGGTGGCACAGCCCGCCCAGGCCTCTGCAGGCCTGGGGGTGCCCGCGTGCTCCAGCTCCACCCAGCAGTGAGGCGCAGGCCTGGAGGGGCCCCCAGTGACCAGGCCGGGAAACTGAGGCCCGGAAAAGGCAGGGTATAGGGAAGCGCCTTGCCCAATGGCTAGACCCGAGTGGGGACCAGGCGCTGGGTGGCTCATCTCCCGCAAATCTCTCCATGGCCGGGCCTGGTCCTGGGATGGCCGGGAAGGGCAGGGGTGGCCGTCTCTGGTGGCTACAGCTCTGCACAGGGCCAAGGTCTGGCTGCAGCTGGGTGAGGTCCCCACTGGGCACGGGTGCTCCCCTGGGGGTGCCAGTGGCAGTCCAGGTGCATCATCCCAGCTCCCTGGCATGGACTGTGGGTCCCTGGGGTTCCTGAGACTCTTACAGGTGAGGCCGTGAGCGCTAAGCTATTTTCTTTTCTTCTTCTTTTTTTAAAATTTTCTTTTTTTTGAGATAGTCTCACTCTGTTGACCGGGCTACAGTGAGTGCCGTGGCATCAGCCTAGCAACCTCAAACTCCTGGGCTCAAGCGATCCTTCTGCCTCAGCCTCCCGAGTAGCTGGGACTACAGGCATGCACCACCATGCCTGGCTAATTTTTTCTGTATATTTTTAGTTGTCCAGTTAATTTCTTTCTATTTTTTTAGTAGAGACAGGGTCTCGCTCTTGCTCAAGCTGGTCTTGAACTCCTGACCTCGAGTGATCCTCCCACCTCGGCCTCCCAGGGTGCTGGGATCACAGGCGTGAGCCACCGCGCCCGGCTAAACTACTTTCATTACGAGACTGAGAAGTGACTTACTGCTGCTCCCATGTGCTGGGATCCCGCAGGGCCCGCTGGGCTCTCCCTCTCCTTCCACCTCGAACACTGACAGGGACAGGAGGGCCTGGGTCACCCACAACGACCCACGTGGATCAGGGGACATCACCAACCTCACGCAACCTCACCTGGAGTGCGCGCGCCGGTGTCCCAGCGCCCTGCAGCCCCCACGCTCCCGCCGTCCCTTCCCGGGAGGAGCCCTGAGCCCCGCCATGGCCGCTGCGTGGCCACTGTCACCGGGCTGCTCGAATGAGTGTCTTGCCACGTGAGGTGGCTGTTCAGACCCCGCCACTCGGCAGGAATTTTTTCCAAAATGAACCAAGTGGAAGCCCGTGCTGGTCCTCGTTGCCGTGATGAACCTGCGCTCTGAGGGAAGATCAGAGGAACCCCCCACGGTCGTGAGACAGCTTCCCGACCCCACGACCTTTCTGCGGAGTGGGTCAGGGACTGTGAGAGCTCCACATGGCCGGGACGTGTCCCGCTCGGTAGAGCTACGAACCCTTTGAAGACGCGGCATCTCCCAGGGACCGATGCAGATGCCACGACATCACCCTGGGGCCAAAGTGCCGCCCGCAGGGTCCACGACGATCCACAAAGGCCGTGGAAGTGCCCGTCCCTCTGCCAGCCATACATCTGGGTCTTTGGTTCTGGAAATTAGTTATTTTTCATAAAAGTGTAATTTATGATTGTATGTATGGTGACCACTATCATTACTTTAAATGAAACGACACATTTTAAGAACCTGTTTTAGTGCCTACGCGGCGAGTGTGGGCAGGTCCCGCAGAAGCCGCAGCCCTCGCGGCCTCCGGCCTCCGGGATGCGGAAGGTCTTCTGCGGAGCCCGAGGGCCACTGAGGTCCCTGCCGGTGGGGCCCTGGGGCTGCCCCTCCTGCCCGGCTCCCCGACACCTCCGTGGGGCAACTTGGGGTGCAGGGAGGTCCCCCCCATGCAGGGTGCTGGCCGCCCAGAGCCTCCCACAGAGCTGCCTCCGGTCCCAGCTGTGGT
This sequence comes from Lepilemur ruficaudatus, assembly GCA_963574885.1. Lineage (NCBI taxonomy): Eukaryota > Metazoa > Chordata > Mammalia > Primates > Lepilemuridae > Lepilemur > Lepilemur ruficaudatus. Next base: position 12,007 of record CAUYRT010065898.1, read on the forward strand.
GGGTGCCCCGGCCTCCATTTATTTTGTTATTTAAAATGATTTTTCTACAAATTTTATTGTGATAAAATATACATAACAAACTGCACCCTCTTCCCCATTTTCACAGTTTGGCGGCATCGGCCCATCGGCGGTGCGCGCAGCCATCGGCACCCCCAGCTCCAGACCTTTCTCGTCTTCCAGACTGAAGCTCGTCCCTGTCACACACTAAGTCCCCACCCCCTCCCAGCCCAGGTGACCACCTGCACGTGGAATCCCGGCGTGTCCTCCCCTGTCCCCGAGGTCCCTCCACGCTGCAGCCTGTGTCGGAGGCTCCTTCCTCGTGAAGGCCGAGTGACATCCGCCGTGTGGACGGACGTTTCGTGTGTCCGTCGTGTGTCCCTGACGCTGGGGCCTCTGCGCCTTTTGGCTGCCGGGAGCAGAGCCGCTGCAGATGGCGGTGCGTGATCTGCCTGTCACCGTTGCCGAGTCTTTGGGGACACATTGCTGCATCACACGGTCACTCTGTGGTCAGGTTTCGAGGAGGCACCACTGTTTCCCCAGGGCTGCCCAACTGACCGTCCCACCTGCAGTCACAGGGCTCCCCTTTCCCAGTCCCCCCACGTCTCACTCTGTGTTTGGAGGTGGACAGCCCGGTGGCCGTGACGCCCTGGCCGTCTGGGTTGGGGACCCTCCATGGCTTGGGAGCCCCCAGGCTGGGCCTATAGGCCCCGAGCCTGAGCTGGATTTGCAGGCGGGTGCTGTTTGCAGCCCCTCGGATACTCTGCCTAGGTCTCTGGGCCTCACCATCACCCTCATTTTCCTCCGGGAGCCACAGCCCCTGGCTCCTGGCAGGTCAGAGGCTGCAGGGGTCTGAGCTCTGCCCGCCCTGAGGGGCTGCCCAGGGATCCGGATCGTTGGGGCTCTTCTGTCCCTGGAACGGCACCCAGAACCCGCTTGGAACACCCCCCAGGGCCCAGGGCACCCGCCTGTCCCCTGTCCCTGAGCCAAGGCAGGACTGTGGCCTGGAGACCTGCTGGGTCCCACCCTCCTGTCCAGCTCCAGTCTCAGCCAGAGTCTGAGCTCCAGGACCCCAGAGCTCAAGGCCCCACCCCAGTGGGGCTGGCACCGGACGTGGGCCGGTGCCCAGGACTCCATGCGGCTGGCGCTTGTCCCCTTTATGACCCTCTTCCTTCCTCATGCTGTTTGATGTCATTAATGGTGCCTGGTGTGGGCAGCAGGAATTTACGGCCTTGGGGTGACCTGGAGCAGCCTAGGCCTTTCCGTCTTTGCTTTGTGAGTGACACCGTGGTGACGTGGGGAGCCTTTGACTCAGGCCAGCAGCTGGGAGGTGCCCAGGACCATTGTCTTCATAGAAAGCTGCAGGTGTCGGTGACGGAAAGTGAGCAACACAGCCGGGCGCAGTGGCCATGCCTGAGCCCAGCACTCGAGAGGCTGAGGCGGGAAGATCGCTTGAGCTGAGGAGTTGGAGGCTGCAGTGAGTTGTGATGACACCACTGCGCACCAGCTCAGTGACAGAGGGAGAATCTGTCTGGAAAAGAAAGAGAGAGAGAGAGGAAGAAAGGAAGGAAGGAAAGAAAGAAAAAAGAAAGAAAAGAACAAAAAGGAAAAGGGAAAACAGAACGGGAAGGTGGGAGAAAAACTTCCCTCCCTTCCCGGTCTAGTTGGGCTCTGGCTGCCGGCATCGTCCTGAGCATTCTTGGGAACGATTCTGGAACCAGAGTCTTTCGTTTAGTAACTGAACTTCTCTGAGCATGAGTGGCTCACAGGCATCGAGGAAGCTCTGTCCCGTCCCGCGGTCAGGGGCTGGGGATCCCCAGCCCTGCTGCTGGTGCTGGGGTCCTGGCCTGGCCTGGGCGGGCTCGTCCGTCACAGCTGACGCCGGCAGCAGCCTCGCTGGCCATGGCGGGAACGAAGACGATCTTATCTGGAGACCCCTAACTTAATGCCATCTGCAAAGACCCTTTTCCTAAATAGGGTGACACACTCAGCAGGTTCCAGGTAGATGTTTTCGAAGGGACACCATTCAACCCCCACAGCACATAGAGGCAGGCATACGTTCTCTCCTCCCCCTCCTCTCCCCTCCCCCTCCCTCTCTCCCCTCCCCCTCCCCTCCCTCTCTCTCTTCCCCTCCCTTTCTCCTCCTCCCTCTCCTCCTTCCCCCTCTCTCTCCCTCTCTCGTCTCCCCTCCCCTTCCTTCTCCCTCCCCCTCCTTCTCCCTCCCTCTCTTCCCTCCCCCTCCCCTCCCCTCCCCCTCCCCTCCCCCTCCCCTCCCCCTTTCATTCTAGTCTTTTCCACGAGCTGCTCTGCATCAGGCTGGGGTGGTAGCGACCAGTTTGCCAGTGGAGGGGCTGTGTGAGAGGCAGAGGGCGTGCAGGAAGTCTCTGTCCTAAGTACTTGGAGGATGGACTTAAGTTAGCCGGACCTGGAGTCCCGGCAGGAGGAGGACATGTCTGGTTGGGGTGTGCCCCAGCCACGCTGGGGGACAGAGGGGAGCAAGTGCCGGGTGGGGGCCGGGGCTGTTCTGGAGACAGACCTGGGCCAGATGGGACGCTGCCGCCCATGCCGACGCAGAGGCGAAGGGCACAGTGGGCACAGCCACACCAAGGCTGCGGGCAGGAGGACGCCGAGGAGGGCGCTCCTGTGTCCTTTGGACACAACTCCGCGCCTTCTGAGTACTTCCCCGTTTACGGCACCACGGAATTCTCCAGGTTTATCTTGTAGTTTCCTTTCCCAGAAACTCAGCCACTTCTGTAAGGAGTTCTAGCTCCTTTCACTGAAGATTGGTGTCTAGAAACCAAGGTCTGGGCATTAGGTGTGGTTACTACTGCCGGGCATCATCACTGTTGGCCTGCTCAGAGGACGACATGTGTACGTGTACTAACCCACGCACGCACACACACACACACACAGGCACACATGCACACGCACGCACACAAACACAGAGACATGGACACACATGCATTTACACACACACATGCTTAATGCTCATTATTTTAAGCCACTTGATTTCAGGGTGCTTTGTTTTGCAGCAATTGCTGACTAATACATGTGGCTGGAACTTTGCAAGCTGTATTTCCAGACTTCCTGGCCAGTGGCTTCCCGGAAGGCACTGCTGGGACGTAAGGAGAAGAGATTCCCCTTCCTCTGCTAACTCCTTTCCAGGGCCCTCTAGCCACAGGGGCTGCTTCCTACCCCCACCCCATATCTTCTGGCCCCCAAACCGCCTCAGGAGCCTCTCCATCCTCTCCGCTCCTGGGTCCTGGCAGCCCAACCTCTTCCAGCCCCCCGGCCCTGGGGCCAGGAGCTGCTTCCTGCTGCCCACAGCTTCGGCGTCTTGCCCGGCTTTTCTCGTCCCACCTCCGGCGCCCACGAAGCCGGTCGCTGTATCGACTCCCCTCTGTTGAGACGCTGGGGTGGTTTCCCGTCCCAATGGGACCGTGTGACCACAGGGTGGACTCCCAAGTTAGTCCAAGGGGCAGAGGCCGAAGCGGGTGGGGAGGAGCACGGTGAGGAGGCCGGACCGCGGGGAGGAGCGGTTCACCATCTGTGGGACGCCCTAACGCAGCCTTTAGGGAAAAGCTGCGGCACTAGACTCCTATGTTAGAAAGGAAGTTTCGAATCAATGACCTTCTCTTTGCCTTAAGAAATTAGGAAAGGAAAAGAATAGCAAGTTAAACCCAAAGGTAAGCAGAGAAAAGGAAAATCATTGATAAAATGACAAAACAAAACACTAGTGAAAAATTGATGAGAACAAAAGCTGGATCTTGGAGATCAATACAACGGATAAGCCCCTCACCAGACTGATGGGAAAGAGAAATCACCGGAACAAGGGCAGAGGCACCACTGCGGATTCCACAGACATTAGGAGGATCATAAGGAATATCATGAACAACTTTCTGCCAATAAATTTAGCAACTTAACTGAAGCGGACAAACGCCTTGGAGACATAACTTACCAAAACCCACTCAAGAAGAAATAACTTGGACAGCCCTCTATATTAAAGGAATTGAATTATAGTTAAAAGAAAACAAAACCAAACCTTCCCACAAAGGAAACTCCAGGCCCAGGTGGCTTCACTAGGGAATTCTACCAAGGACTTAAAGAGCAATGATGCCAGTTCTACACAAACTCTTCCAAAAGATTTAAAAAGGAAGGAATACTTTCAACCCTTTCTCGGAGGCCAGTACTCCCTCGATGCCCAAACCATGCAAAGACAGACAAGAAAAGAAAATTGTGGACCAACATCCCACACGAACAGGGATGCAAAAATTCTAAACAAAATTTTGGTAAATTGAATCCACCGATGTATTAAAATTGTGACTGAATGGGGTTTATCCAGGAATCCGGGGCCGTCTTAACATTGCAAATCCACATAACTCACCGGATCAACACACAGACCATGTGATCATCTCAATAAACGCAGAGAAAGCACTGACAAAATCCAATATCCCTTCCTGATAAAACGACTCTCGGTAAACTAAAAATAGAAGAGCACTTCCTCCTCAGGACAAAGGCCTTTTACGAAAAGCCTACAGATGACATCATACCTGAAGACTGAATATTCCCCCTGAAATCAGGAACCAGACCAGGATATCTGCTCACACCACTTCTGATCAGTGTTGAGCTGGCAATCGTAGCCATTGTGATCAGGAAGAAAGATAAATTTACAAAATCTAGATTGGAAAGGAAAGAGGGAAACTCTCTTTATTCACGGATAACACAAGCTCACATCAAGAATTGTCATAAAGCTACAGTAACTAGGACCGTGTGGTAGTATCATAGCATAAAGATAAACAGATGGGTCAGTGAAACAGAACACAGAGCCCAGAAAAAAACTCACAAGTCTATAAACCACAAGTTTCCAACAAGGGAGCAGAGCCATTGCTATGGAGCACGGACAGCCTTGTCGGCAAACGGTGCCGGAGAAACTGGATGTCCACACGCAAGAAATAAACTTCCCGCCATACCTCACACCACATGCGAAAATTAGCTCAAAATGGGTCACATACTGAAAACTGCAAAACTTCTCAAAGAAAACGTAGGAGAAAATAATCTGTCTGACCTTGGGTTAGGCAGAGAGTTCTTACACACAGCACCAAAGGCACGACCCGTAAAAAAGAGCCAATTGATAAATTGGGCTTCGTCAAAACTAAAAAATTCCTTCTCTTGCGAAGACACTGTTGAGGGAATTAAAAGACCCACATGCTGGGAGAAACACTGAAATCTCTGATGAAGGACTGGTGTCTAGAGTGTGTAAATAACTTCTAGATCTCGATAAAAAAAAAAAAAAATCCACTCAAATAGTCTGATGGCTCATGGGCAAAAGATTCTAGACATTTCACCAAAGAAGATGTATCCGTGGCAGATAAGTACATAAAAAAGATTCTTAACATCACTAGTCATCAGAAAAATACAACTTCAAACCACAGTGAGGGGCCACCGCACACTTGTTAGAATGGCTAAAATTAAAAAGGCCGACCCTACCAGGGGTCAGCAAGGCTGTAGGACAACCGGGACTCTCACAGACTGCTGGCAGGAACGTAGGTTGGTTTGGCACCTTGGAGAACGGTTTAGCGGTTTCTTAAAGAGCTGAACGTACAGCTACCGCATGATCTAGACACTCTACTCCTAGATATTTGCCCGAGAGAAAGGAAGGTGTATGTCCACACAAAGACTTGAACACACATGCTCCCAGTAGTTTCACCCGTAATAGCCTCAAACTGGAAACAACCCCGATGTCCGTACGCGGGCGACGGATGAGCACCCACGACCCACCCGCACTGGGGCATGAGCCACTGACGCGTGAATCTGAACATCGCTGCGCTGAGTGAGAGAACCAAGCACCGCGACAGACGGCACGTACCGCGTGGGTCAAGTTATACAAAGCCCTAGAAAATGCAAGTGAAGACATAGTGATGGAAAAGGGACTTCTTGAGCGGGGATGGGCGGGAGGGGGAGATTCCCAAGGGACGTGCGGAGACCCACGTGGGGAACGGGCGGGGATTACGCCCCATCCCGATGGTGGCGATGGTTTCGCGGGTGTGTGTGTATCAACACTGACCAAATCGTGTACCAAGACACAGGCAGTTCATTGCATATCAGCCACACCTCAGTAAAGCCGTTGTAAAATATTTCAGATTGGGCTTTTCGACAACACTGTGTCTGCATTTTCCAGACTAGTAAATCATAAGCGTTTCCTTGTTGCAATAACATCATAATCATAATGCTTAGCGGCTGCATGGTATTCTAGCATTGTTTGGCTCTTAGAGATTTAAAATTAATCAGAAAATATACTAGAGCCAAAACTATAGCGGTGGTGGAAAAAGACCAGTGGTCGCCAGGGACCTGCGGGCAGAGTTGACTAGGTGAAGCACAGTGCATGTTTTAGGGGGACTGTTCTGGGCAGTGCTGTAGGGTGGGTACTCAACAGTCTGCATTTGTCAAAACCCAGAGAACCTTATGCAGAACTTTATATGCAAATCAAAAAATATTTAGGAGGTTGAGGCGTCCCCAGGATGAAATGCAGAATGTGACAAAACAATCCACCCGTATTACAAAGGCATGGGATAAACTAGCTGAAGGGCGTGGGGGAAGGTGAAGTGTTCTGCACCTGGGGCACCTCGGCAGGGAGGACGGGGACACTGAGGTTCCTGCCCTGGGGCCATGACACCCAGGAACCTCTAATCTTCCTGTTACTCATGATTGAGTTCTCTCCAAAAAGCAACAGTCTCCCCCTTGCCAAAAGTGGCCACACCATTGTGAAGTGGTGGACGGCGCCCCCTCGCCCGGAGGGCTCCGGGACCCCACTGCAGCTCTGCCGTTCTCTGCTGGGCTTCCACCCTCTCCGAGTCCCTGGGAGGGAGGAAAGTGAGTCCTGCCTTCCAGGTTGGTGGGGGACGGGGTAGAGTGAGGTGGGGCTATTGAGCACTTGGTCTGTGCCTGCACCTGGTGAGTCTTCGTGAGGTGGGAGCTCTGTGGACCTGCTACAGAAGGTGCACCCCAGACCCTGAGAGCTTTCATTTGCTCCTCCATCCACCCATCCATCTACCCACCCATCCACCCACCCATCCTCTACCCTTCCATCCATCCACCCATCCCCTATCCTTCCATCCTCCCATCCACCCTTCCATCTTCCATCCACCCCCTTCCACTCCCCCTTCCTCCCACCCACCCACCCTTCCATACACCCATCCTCTACCCTTCCATCCACCCACCCATCCCCTACCCTTCTATCCAGACTTCCACCCACCGACCCATCCTCTACCCTTCCATCCACCCACCCATCCCCTACCCTTCTATCCACGCTTCCACCCACCCACCCATCCATCTACCCAACCACCCTTCCACCCACCCATCCACCCATCCATCTACCCATCCACCCAACCACTCTTCTACCCATCCACTCACCCATCCACCCAACCACTCTTCTACCCATCCACCCACCCGTCCACCTACCCATCCACCTAACCACCCTTCCACCCATCCACCCACCCATCCATCCATCCACCCACCCACCCATCCATCCATCCACCCCCCTATCCACCCACCCACCTATCCATCCATCCACCCATCCAGACTTCCACCCACCCACCCATCCTCTACCCTTCCATCCACCC
>CAUYRT010065900.1:0-27577 GCA_963574885.1 Lepilemur ruficaudatus
CAGTGACCTTGGCAGCAGCTGCACTGAGGAGGGAGTGGGGTGTTGGGGTCGGCTCTAGCTTTGAGGCCCGGGGACCTCCCTGTCCTTTTGCCTGCTTTGCCGGGCAGCAGAGAGGGGGCGGCCAGGCTACTGTGGGGTACATGGAGCTGCTGGGGTTGCCAGGTGCATGTTTTGGCCAAGGCCCAGGGGCGATTTTAGAGTTGGGCCACCCTGCTCGACAGTCCCAAGGGGTGAGGATGGCTAGGAGCTCCTCCACGCCACTGCTAGGAAAAAGCAAGCATCGAAGTGCTTGGCCAACTGGTGGCACATTCTCTTTCCCCAATGGGACATATTTGTTAGCACATAATAATAACAACAACAAATAATGATAGTAATAATATAGTAATGATCATGTGTGCTGCATACCAGGCACTGAGCTAAATGCGCAGTCCCACTTACTCCTCCCGTCTCTGGGAAGTAGACACTGCCATTACCCATTTTACAGATGGGAAAATTGAGGCTTAGGGGAGTGAGGTGCTGTACCCATTGTTACGTGTGGATAGTACATGTTCATTCAGAACCGAGGCCCTGCTGACCCGGAGGCCAGGTGCCCGCCACTGTTGCTACCCTGCCTGCAGGAACTCACGCTTTGGTTCCTGTGGGCGGGTGTGGCTGCCTCCATATGCATGCTTGACTGTGTGTGTGTGTCGGGGTAGGAATTCTGCCTGCTCAGGGATGATCTCTGAGCTCTCTGGGGATTTCTAAGCAGTGGGTGGAATATTCCATGGACCCCACCTGGGCAGCCTCACTCGGCACTGCCTGGTGTGTGATTCTGGGTGAGGCCCCTTCTCTTGAAATGGGAGCAGAGTAAAAGCAGCCTCTTGCCTTCTGTCTCCCCACGGAGGTCTTGTGAGTGTGAAGGGTGTGGAGGTGTGTCTCCCACCTGCGGTCACCTCCATGGGAACGGGGACACTTTGTTTTTTACAGGGGGAGACACTGTGTCTGCTACTGTACTCTTATGGCTTAGCAGTGCTGCGCACAGGGTGCGGGTGGACTTTGGAGCCCAAGCACTCGCGTCCACCCTGAGCTCTCCCGGGGGAGTCGTGGTTGAAAGAGCAGCCTGGGCACCCAACAGTGGCCCGGAAACGCGTGTGCTGAGGGTCACTGGCTTCCTGTGTTTTTCCTGGACTCGGGCCTGCACCTCTCACCTCTGAGTGCAGCAGCCCCGTGGACTCTGGCCCCTGCCGGGGTTGTGTGCTTTTCCTGCCCAGTTCTGCCTCTGTCCACACAGGGCCCCTGTGGCCTCGGCATTTCCTAGTGGGTCAGGGCTTCGGCTACTGACCCCAGCTGTGGGGGCCCTCACAGGCGCCCTGGAGGTACCTGTCTTGCCCCTTCCTGGGCTTTTCTGGACAAGATGGATTGTGCTGTCCATTGGCCAATGTCTCCCACCTGGGCTGGAGCTGGAGGAAGGACTGGGGCAGCCGGATTCCTGGGAAGGACCGGGAGACCTGTCCTCCCTGGACCTATGAGGAGCTGAGAGGGTCCGGCCAAGAGGAGACCAGGCTCAGAGAAGCAGCGTTGGAACAGAATAGACACAGGGTGCTGGTGGCTTCTGAGGCTTCTGGGTGTGGGGGTCATGGGGGTGCCTGGGAAGAGCAGGTCAACAAGGCCAGAGTGTCCGCCTGTCCCCAGAGGACATTCTCAAGGCTCTCCAGATTGCCGCAGACCTAGTCGGGAGTTGTTTGGAATCCTGCGCTTGTCCTTCCACCCACTGTTCCCAAATCCAGAGCATTTGAGCCTCCCGTGTCGGTCCCGCAGGGGTGGTGTGGGGCCTGAGGCCCGGCTGCCATCGGCTCTGCCCTGGGGAGGCCGCCATGGCAGGGTCATGAAGACCGGGCCCTTCCTGTCACCAAAGACCTCTCTGGCCCCTTGCCGAGTCCCTAAATTGAAAAAGCGGTGTTTTTTGGTCTTCTCTTTCCTTCTTTTCCACCTCTGAGGGTGGAAACAGTTCTCACTTTCCACATCAGAGCCATGACCTTTGGACCCCAGGCCCTTTGAGGGTACACGTGACGTATCTGTTTGTTGTACTGAGCACACCTTTGAGGAATCTAGTGACAGCTACGGCTGGATCCCTGCAGAGACAGGACTCTGCCTCGTCAGTCTTTCATCCCTTGCGCCTGGCCCAGAGACGGCACATCAGTGCTGACAGCTGACACGTGCACGGACTTTGCAGTTACGTGGCCCTTTCCGCACACACCTCATTGTGATTCCCTCGACAACTGTGGGAGGCAGAATAATGGCCACCCCCCCGCCCCTACAGAAGACATCTGTACCCTCAGATGGGTGCTGCCTTGCATGGCAAAGGGACTTTGCAGGTGTGGTTAACTTGAGGATCTTGAGATGGGAGATTATTCTGGATTATTCGTGGGCCCAGTGGAATCACAAGGGTCCTTATACAAGTGGGGCAGGAGGGTCCAAGGAGAGGTGGGGAGATGCCGCCCTGCTGGCTTTGGAGATGGAGGAAGGGACCGTGACCAAGGAATGCAGGTGGCTTCTCGAGGCTGGAAAAGGCAGGGGAATGGATTCTTCCCTGGAGCCTCTGCAAGGACCGCGGCCCTGCTTTTAGCCTAGTGAAACCCATTTTGGACTTTGACCTCCACGACTGTAAGAAAATAGTCACTAAGTTTGTGGTAACGTGCTATAGCAGCAACGGGAGACTAACGCAACAGCCCTGCAAAGAGGAAATTATTGTGGGTCCCATTCTGCAGACCCAGAGGGGAGGGTCACTGGTCTAGGAGGCTGGGCTCAAAGCCCAAGGCAGGGGCCCTCTCTGTGCGTCCAGGACGGTGCTCGGGGCAGCCCTTGGCCCATATTCTGCCGACTGGCCGGGCTTCCCCCAGCCCTTCTCCTCCATCCTCCCATCCAGCACCTTTCCTGCATGCCGGCGATGAGGGGCTGATGTGCTGCGCCAGGCCGTGTGATTTTTATGTGCCTGGGTGGACCCAGCACCCCTCACTCGCCTGGCTCTGTTCTGGGGGCTCTGCCTCTCCTTTCTCATTAATCCTCGCGACACGCTAATGGGCCAGGTGCTGTTGTAATCCCCATTTTACAGATGTGAAAGCAGGCACAGAGAGGACACGGCACCAGCCCGAGGTCACAGAGTCAGAGGGGTGGAGGGTTAGATGCCATTGGCTTCCAGACCCGGGTTCTAACCCCTCTGGTTCCGCCCTCTCCCGCACAGGCCTGGGTTGGATCCCACGTGCCCTCACGTTAGCCATGTGGCCCAGGACCTGTCGTTGGCTTATCTGCCTCACCCTCGGTTTCCTCTCTGGGAAGTGGGATGACAAGACCCATTTGATGGCGCTGCTGGAGGATGAAATGGGATGTGGAGGGTCAGGAGCTTGGCCAGTGAGCTGCTCGTTGTCACTGTCCCCAAAGGGTGCACATCTGTGCGGGGAAGACTCTGGGCACCAGGGACCCCACGCTGGCCAGTGCATTGCTTAGCGTTGGCTGGGAGGTCCGTCCTTCCTTCCTTGAAAAAATAGAAAGTGCAGAAAATAGTCGACTAAAAGCACCTTCAGTTCTACCGCTATGTGTTTCTGCCTGGCTTCTTCCCTCGGGACATACATGAGTATATGTAATTTCTTATGTAGAGCTCTGGTTTTACTGCCGTGCTGTTTCATGGCTTTTTTTGCCTAATTACATACTGTGAGCATCTCCCCATGGGACCTTGCATCCACAACACCCCACATGACTCTCCGTACGTGATTGCTGGGGGTGCAGAGCGCGTCCACGTCTGACTGCCGAGCCCAGGCCCTCCGAGATGTCGGGAGGGAGGTGCACGTGCCACGGGGCGGGAGGCCAGAGGCCGGGCTGTGGGTCAGCCCCCGTGCTGTGGACCAGCTGCATAGAGATGGCTCCCTGGGGACTGACGCTCGCTCCCCATTGAGCCCCGGGTTGCGGGTGCACGTGAGGCCTTCCCAGACTTCCCCTGGGTGGCTCCCACTGCTGTCCCTGTTCAGTAAGTGGATCTGGGGCCACATGTGGGGTGGCACAGGACAGACAGACGGGGTCCTGGAACCCCTCTGTGTGGTAGGATGGCCGGCGACAGCCTAGAGAGACAAACTCGTGCAGGGTCGAGGCCCCACTGTGCCGACATCGAGGGACCCTGCGGCTGGAAGAGAGGTGGAGGGAAGGAGCACACACGAGGACTTACCGTGGGCCAGACCCTGAGCTACCGGTTTTACGTGCCTTTTTTCAAAAATGTTTTTAAAATTATTTTATTTTGGTTATTAATTGTTTGGAGACAGGGTCTTGCTCTGTTACCCAGGCTAGAGGGCAGTGGCATTATCCTAGTTCACTGCAGCCTCGAACTCCTGGGCTCAGGTGATCCTCCTGCTTCAGCCTCCTGAGTAGCTGCGGCTACAGGCAGGCACCACCACACCTGGCTATTTTCTTTGTTTTGTTTTTTATAGAGATGGGGTCTTGTTTTGTTGCTCAGTCTCGCTCTGTCACCCAGGCTGGAGTGCAGTGGTGCAATCATAGCTCACTGCAGCCTCAAACTCCTGGGCTTAAGCGATCTTCCTGCCTCAGCCTCCCATGTAGCTGGGACTACAGGTGTGTACCACCATGCCTGGCCAATTTTTTTTTTTTTTCCTAGTAGAGCCTGAGTTTTGCTGTGTTGCCCAGACTGGCCTTGAACTCCTGTCCTCAAATGATCCTCCCGCCCCAGCCTCCCAAAGTGCTGGGATTACAGCTGTGAGCCTCCATGCCCTGCCAATGAGGAGCTTTTGAAAGCACCCATGCCTGGGGCCCTCCCCAGACCAATGGTCAGAGTCACGGGGGCAGGGTCCCCGGCGCCTGGATCTTTTAGGAGCTCCCTGGGTGACTCCAACGGGCAGCTGGCTTTGAATATTCAGACCAGATAGTCTTTAAGGTCTTTTTGGCTTTAACATGCTCTTATCAACCAGAAAGCAGCCAGGGCAGAAAAGAAATCTAGCAGTAGATTTAATCTGGGCTTAATGTTTTTGTCTTTCCTTTGCATCCCTTGGGCTTGGGGTTATGGTGGTGGGGGCAGTTTTGGAGGTAGGTGGGGACGCTCTGAGTGGGGCCATCCTGGGCAAGCTCTGCTGTCCCAGCCTTTCCTGTACTGCAGGCTGGGGTTTTCCTCCAGGCCTTCTAAGGCAAACGTCATTCTGGTCCTTTCTGCTCCCCAGTGATGGAGTTCTTTCTTCTTTTGTATTTTTCATGCCTCATCCCAGAAAAGGCTCCAAAATCCCTGTATGTGTGGGCCCAGCTGGCCAGCAATCCCCAGACTGTTCTGGTTTTGGGTGTCTCCCCCCAACCCCCCACATTGCGCAGCCTCTGGGAAGGGACCCTGTGTGTCAGGGTGCAGTGCTGGTGCATGTAGGTTTGAGAAACATTTCTCCAAAGTTTCGGATAGAAGGAAGAAATATATTTTACTTTCCCAAGTGGGAAAGGGCCAACACGGTGACATGGAGGAAGAGGAAAAGTGTTGGCAGAGAGAGTCAGGTATTCAGGCTTTTATTTAGGAATTGTAAAAAGCGGGTGAAGAGGATTTATGGCTGTAGCCGAATTATTAATAACAGGGTGCCGTGAAGGCTGCCTCCCTCCTCCCTTCTCGGCAGGCAGATAACAGCAGAAGTGGCTGTCAAGTCAAAGATCTCGTCTGCGATCTAGCCCTTACCGTATGATTTGGGGCAGGATCTGAAGCCCGAAGTTTGTGCCCTGCTGTCTGTCCGGGAGCTTCTCGGGAACTCCTTCAGGCTACAGAGACAGATTCTAAAGGGCAGTGGCTGGAGAGTGTAAAGAGAAAGATTTATGTTTCTTTCTGTCTTTTTCCGGCTCCGATGTTTGTGAAAACAGAGTCCCTGCAGGGTGCCTGTCAGTGGGGAGAGAAAGTGCAGAGAGCAGGGAGAGAGCTCATGACCGATCTTCAGCTGTTATTAGGAAATTGCAGGATTAGATATTTTCCTCTTACTTCAGCAAGGCGTCCCTGTCACCGTGGAGGTTCGTGGAGAAACCGGGGGCTGCCATTCTCTGGAGTGGGCGGGCTCCGGTCATCATGGTGTGTAGGCTTGGGAGTCCCGCTGTCACGGGGCGCGTGCCCCTCCTGCCTGGCTGCTCTCTGGAGAGAGGAGGGGGGGCACGGAGGCGCTGGGAGCTCCGTGGACCAGAGACCACGGTCAGTGAACTTTGCTGTCCGTCTGCCCCTTCTTATGCGAACTCTTCCTCTTCTGTTCCTCTGCGTGGATTTGGCCTCCCCTTGGCAGCCTGGTGTAATTCTAGTCGCCGGCCTTGCTCTCAAGTTCAGGCTGAGAGGCACTGGGAGTGCAGGAAGCTCAGATAAGGTGAGATAATTAGCCTCTAGTTGGTTTTTATGGCTCTTTTGTTATCTGGAGCCCTTGAGGAGGCCCCAGAAGGAGTGTCTGGTCACAGGAAGCATTAGACTTCAGCCCGGCAGGGCCCTGTGTGACTTCCAGACAGCAGCTGGGAGAGGCTGCCCCTGGGTGGTTGCAGGGTGGGGCAGTGGCCTTGACGGGAAGAAGCAGGCGGGCAGGAGACACCCCCAGCTTCATTTTGTGCCATGCTCTCTTTGCATGCTTGCCTTGAGCTGGACCTTTGCTTGTGTTCTGCTCCCCCCCACACTCCTGCTTTACTCCTTTTCCCTTGCCTGACTCCCTAGGGAACCCCCTTGCCATTCGGGGGGCCACAGAGCTGGCGTTGAGAGGCTTTGCAGGCAGATCAGCTCTGTTCAGATTGCTGCTGTGATTGCTCTGTGCTATGGACGCCCGCTCCCCAGCTGGGACGCAGGACCCACACCTGAGCTGGCTGCTCCCTGTGCTTCTGTGATGTGCCCCAGGAGGAGGCCCACGCCTCAGCCTCCTGGCTATTGGTCTGCGCAGCACCTTTCAGACCCTCTCTAAAGCTGCTGACCCCAGCCCAGGGTGCCCAGCCCCGCCTGATGTCACCTTGAGAGTTGACACAGGGCCTTCTGAGTGTTGAGGTGGGGAACCCTGCAGCCTTAAGGTGAAATGTGGCCTTCTGGGTCCTTAAGTGCAGCCTTTTGACTGAATGCAAATTTTGCAGAACCAATCCTTTCATTAAAAGGGGTGCAGCAGAGAAAGATGAAGCTTTTCTTGCCTGCTTTGGTGCTTAAAAAAGGAGAATCTTGAAATCAGAAGGCTGCAGGTTCCCCACCCCTGACGGGCGTTGTCCTAGTCTGTTCGGGCCACTACAGCAAAAGGCCGTAGACCGGGTTGCTTAGAAACAATAAAAACTGATTCCTTACAGTTCTCAAGGCTGGGAAGTCCAAGATCAAGGCGCCAGTAGATTCAGTGTCTGGTGAGGGCCCGGTTCCTGGTTTGTAGGTGGCACCTTCTTGCTGTGTTCTCTCATGGTGGCAGGGCAAGGGAGCTCTCGGGAGCCTCTTATCTGTAAGGGCACTAATCCCCTGCATGGAGGCTCTGCTGTCCTGACCCGGCCACCTCCTCAGAGGTCCCACGTCCTAACTCTGTCACTTTGGGGGTCAGGATTTCAACACACGGACTTTGGGGGCAACGCAGGCATTCAGACCCTAGCAGACAGAGACTTGAACTTGTGCCTCTGGCTGTGTGCTGAGGGGTGCTGCTCTCCTTGCTTTTTAAAAAATGTTGGCTAAACAGGCAAGAGTTTAGGAGACCTTATGACACCGCAAGTCTGTGATGTAGGTGAATATTTAATGGCGAATACTTCCAAGTGGTCTGGTTGAAAGAACACAAGCTCTGCAGACGGACTTAGCTTTAGATCCCAGCTCCCACCCATTGGCCGAGTGACTTTGATTAAGTAATCGAGTCTTTGTGAGCCTCAGTTTCCTTGCCTGTAGAATGGGGATAACAATGCTCACCTCCTGCATGTTCCTGTGAAATTGAATGTGCAAATATACGTAAAGCCAAGCAAGCAGCGTGTGGCAGGTGCTGCAGGGTGCTTTGCAGTGGTCAC
The DNA here is from genome assembly GCA_963574885.1 of Lepilemur ruficaudatus. NCBI lineage: Eukaryota > Metazoa > Chordata > Mammalia > Primates > Lepilemuridae > Lepilemur > Lepilemur ruficaudatus. Next base: position 7,981 of record CAUYRT010065900.1, read on the forward strand.
CTATTGTCGTGGTCAAGCCAACCTCTCTTAAGCTCAGGTTGGTTCCAGCTGGAACAGTCTGGTTCTGCCTGAGCATTTCTGAGTGGCTGATTCAGCTCTTTCTGGATGTTTCTGTGTTGAGGAGGTGGCGCCTCAGGGAAGCAGCTATTAGTGACGGGGTCAGGCAGCTCCTTGCAGCCCAGCACCCCCTTGCTGGTCTAGAACAGCCCTGTCTCCGCTGGCCTGTGCTTCCTGTTGTGGAAAGCGCTACCCCAGGACTGAAATCCGCTGAACTTCCTCACCCCAGGGCGACACTGCTGGCCGCTGGCAGGAACATGCGAGCTGAGACTTGCTCCTCCAATAGTGCAGGTGACTCAGACTGCACTGCCCGGGACAGTGGCCACTAGCTACATGCGACTGCTTAAAATTACAGTGCTTAAAACAAACAAAAAAAATACAATTAGGTTCCATGGTCACACTAGCCGCATTTCAAGTGCTTAGCGGCACATGTGGCTGGTTCCTGCCGTGCTGGGCAGCGCAGGCAGAGGGCGTTTGTGCCATCACTGCTCTCCTTACCACCAGGCAAGCTGGCTTCGAGGCCGGGCCCTGCCACTCCCTGGGCAGCGTGGTCTCGGGCAGGTTCCTCTGCTCGCCTGCAGACCGGTGTTGTTGGGAAGGTGAGGCAAAGGGCCTGGCGCAGGCCGTGCTCAACAGCGTGAATCCCCTCCTCCCAGCCCTGCCCTGGTCTGCGTGTCCCTCTCCTTGTCCCCTGCTCAGCGCTCAGGTGCCAGGAAGTTAAAGGCAATTCCTTGGCAGCAGTGGCTGCTGTCCCGGTCAGTCTAAGGCCTCTGCCCTCTAGGTTGGCGTAAGTGGTCTTTGTTTTATTTTATTTTTTTCAATGTCAACTTTTTAAAAATAGTTCATGTTGGAATAATTTTGGACATACAGAGAAGTGATGAGGTGCACAGAGTTCCACATACCCCTCACCCAGTTTTCTTGCTGTTGACATCTTACGCGACCCTTGGTGCTATTGTCGAAGCTGAGAGACCTGTGTTGGTCCGTCACCATTTCCTGACCTCCAGACTTTATGTGGATTTCACCGGTTTTCCCATTTAGGTTCATTTCCTCTTCTGGGATCCAGAAGAAGTGCAAGGTCCCAGGTTGCACTTAACTATCATGTCTCTGCAGTCCTCCGGCCTGTGGCAGTGTCTGGGTCTTTCCTCGGTTTCCACGGCCTTGAGAGTGTTGTGGGGTAAGGGCCAGGCATTTTGTAGACTGTCCCCCGTCTGGGTTTGTCTGATGCTTTCCCCATGATTACACTGGGGTTATGGGTTTGGGGTAAACATACCACGGAGGGGAGGTACCTGTCTCATGACATCATGTCCAGGGCACGTGGCACCTGCCTGTCATCTCTGGAGATACTCACCTGATCTCTTGGTTAAGGCCGTGTTTGCGGGTTTCTCTGCTTTGTGGTTTGCATGTCTGTCCTTTGGAAGGGAGTCACTGGGTCCAGCCCGTCTTCAAGGGTGTGGGGCACTAAGCTCTACCTCCCATGGTGATCTTCTGAAGCGTTGCAGGTCCTTGCTTTTTGCAAGAAGCAGGGATCCCCGATGTTCATGGGCACGTGGGACGATGGCGAGATGCAGATCTGTGGAGTCTGCCCTGGAGGACAGATGGGCCCCTCTCGCGGAGTGCTTGGTACTCGCCACTGTGAACGCGTTTGATCTTCACGCTCTTGTGAAGAAGCTGGCTGGGTCTCACAGTGCCTTCTGAAGATGAGGACGCTGAGAGAGAAGTCCTTGTCCAGGGCCAGCCCCCCCACAGGCCTCCTCACCGTCATGGGCCCCGATGAGCTGGTGAGGGGCTGCCGTCCCCCTGCCCTGCAGCTCACTGGCGCGTCTCGGCCCGCAGGGTGCCAGCCGTGGTAAGCAATGGGGACGTGGTGGATGCAGCCTGCTCTGGGGTGCGGCGCTCCAGCTGGAAGCGGAAGAGCTCCCGTCGCAGTAAGTCTCCCCTGCCCCCGCCCACTGCCCGCCCCGGGTAGCGCCAGATAGTGCCAGGGTACAGTCTCCCCCTGACCGACCTTCACTGCCCCCGAGAGCCGAGGTTCAGGAGTAGAGGACAACTTCCACCTTCCATCTGCTCTTCAAATACTTACAAAGCCCCTACGACAAGCCAGGGCGGCTGGTGGTGGCAGTGCCCTGGTGACCCGGGAGGGGTCCCTCTGTGAGCAGAACTGGACATGTAGGCAGGCAATTGCCAGGCATTGGGCAGGTGCCTTGATGAGTCCTGCGGGCAGAGAGGGAGGGAGCAGGGGTCCCAGGCAGGGGCCAGCTGTGCAAGGGCCTGAGGGTGAGGGGGGGCCTGGCACCTCAGGAAGCAGCAGGGGCTCCGTCTGGGGGGGACGTTATGGGGTGAATGGGGTGAGGTGGGGCTGCCATCGCCCCAGCTCCTGAGGCGTCGGAGGCCACGCTTAGGTTTCTGAAGGTAATAGGGAGCCACAGAAGGCGAAGGATGCGGCCACATTTGCTTTTCAGTCCCTTCGCTCTGGGGTGGGTGGAGCCAGTGGGGAGGCTGAGGGCCTGAGCTAGGGAACTGTCAAGAGTGGACAAGCCTGCCAGCCCTTTTGGAGGCAGAGTCAGTGCAGGAGGAGGAAGAGGGGTCCCTGTGAGGCTCTGGCAGGGCTCTAGGACCCTGGGACTCAGGGAATATCACAGTTAGGACAGTGGGTCCCATGACTTCTTCCCGGAAGGCCCGTGGGGTGAGGACAGGCTCCCATCTGGGGCAGGGGCCGATTCTGAATCCCGGCTCAGCTCCATGGGGAGGGGCTCGCCCCGGGGGCCTGGGTGTCTGAGGATGCTTGGGGGCCAGGGCACAGGTGCTGGGCTGCGTCATGCCGCCCGCGGGCCATGAGCAGCTGTCCCATCAGCCAGATGGGCAGGCCTTGCCTGTGGGTGGGGGGGCAGGTGGGGGTCTGTGTGGTCACTGGGAGGGCGTCTTGGAGAGCCTGGTGGGCAGGGAGAAGCAGGGAAGCCGGCGTCCCCTGAGAGCAGCTGGCGGGGCTCCGGCTGGGCCGGGCTGGCAGAGAGGTCAGGGCGCCGTGTGCCGCCTGCCGCTGCAGTCCTGGTGTCAGTCTGCAGCGCCTCGGCCGGCGCCACAGCCTGCATTGGTGCCCTCTCTCTTCCCCTTCCCTCCCAGTCGACCGGTTCACTTTCCCCGCCCTGGAAGAAGATGTGATTTATGACGACGTCCCCTGCGAGAGCCCGGATGCCCATCAGCCCGGTATAGTCTCCGCCACGCTCCTTGCTTCTCTCCTCTCGGGGACAGGGGAGGACGGGCAGGACCTGGGGGGGGGCCTTCTCCTTCCCTTTCTTTCTGTCCCCACCCAGCGCAGTGCACCTCCTTCTTGCCTGTAAAAACCACTGCAGTCATCGAGAGCGGCTGGAGCTGGCCGGGGGCGGGGCCAGGCCAGGCTGGGCAGGGCCTGGCATTACGGGCAGGGCCACGCTCTGGCTGTGGGTCCTGGGCAGGTCATTTCCCCTCTCTGAGCCTTGATTCCTCCCTCGGGTTGTGGGGCCATAGTCCAGGCTTCCCAGGGCTGTTGGGGAAGATGACAGATTGTTAAACCCGAAGGGTCTAGCAGATAATGCTGCAGAAAGCCCTGCACCTGCCATGGGCCAAGGGCCGAGGTGGGACAGGCAGGCGGGAGATTGTGGCAGCGGAGAAATGGGGTCAGGGTGGGGTAGGTCCTGCCCGAGCACACCTGGTGGGAGAGAGGAGGAATACTGAGTAGCAGTTAACAGGGAGAGCCGTCTTGCTTGGACACATTAGGCCGACCTATTCTTCATACTTTGCATCATGTAATCTGCTTCGAAACTTTGATTTGGGGGATTTTGTCTTCATTGTACAGACAGGGGAACTGCAGAGGCAGGGCTGGGATTTGCATGTGGGTCATCCCGACTCCCAAGTCCAGTGCTCTGTCCCATGCCCCGGGAGGATTTGAGTGGCATTTGATGACACATAAAGCACATTGGGTTCCACTGTCCAGTCACCCCGTGAGGTCAGCAGGGCAGGGCTTATGGCTTCAATTGCTCAGAGAGGTTAAGCCACCAGCCCAGATCATACGGGCAGGATTTGAACAGATGATTCTTTCTGCTTTTCCTTGGCGTGTCTTTTTTTTTTTTTTTTGGAGAGAGGGTCTTGCTGTGTCACTCAGGCTGCAGTGCAGTGGTGTCATCTTAGCTCCCTGCACCTCAGACTCCTGGGCTCAAGCGATCCTCCTGCCTCAGCCTCCTGAGTAGCTGGGACCACAGGTTCCCATCACCATGCCCAGCTAGTTAAAAAAATTTTTTTGTAGAGATGGCATCTTATTATGTTGCCCAGGCTGGCCTCAAACTTCTGACCTCAAGCCATCCTCCTTCCTTGGCCTCTCAAGCTGCTGGGATTATAGGCATGAACCACTGCACCTGCTTTTTCTACTCCACCATTCTGCCTATTTTCAGGGGCTCTCCATCTAATGGGGGAGACACAGCCCCTGCTTTTGAGGAGCTCCTGGTCTGATGAGGCAGCTATAACCACCCTTGGGCAGCATGCAGTCCGATGGGAGAGTCACACGGACAACATGGTGAGGCCTGAGGGCCCCAGAGCCACGCCCCTGACTGCTGTCCCAGGAACAGGGACAGATGGGCCAATGATATGCTCGTTCCTTTAGCATGCCTGGGATGTGCTCGGAGTGCATGTTCCTGCTTGTAGCTCATTGGAATCCAGGGAGGTGGGGAAATGGAACACTACGTTGGGAGGCAGTAGGGTTTTACAATAATGTCCCGGAGCTGGGAAGGTGTCTAAGTGGCTGAGGGGCCTCAGTGTTGTTTAACCCCTTTGGACTGTTTTCCCACCTGAATCAAATCAAGCAACACCCCCTCCCACCCCTCTCACCGCAGGGTCTGGGAGGGTATGGCACGTCCTTGCCATCCTACCTTGAGGGGGTTAAGAGCAGGTGGCCTGGGAGTTCCAGCCCTGAGCCTGCAAATCGAGGACCACCATCCCCACTTCCTGGGTGGATCCCCACCCGCAGGGCTGTGAAGGGCCGAGTGAGACACCACCGTAACGAGCTCAGCACAGGGCCTGGCTCTGGGTGGGCGCTCTGCACACAGGGCCACTGCTGGCTGTTGCTGTTCGTGTCCACCTGCCAAATGTCCCAGAGCTGGCCTGCCCAGAGCCGACGCGCTCTCAGTGGGAACTCAGAGCATCAGCCAAGGGGCAGGCTGTATGCGCCAGTGGACACACACAGCCCTGGGTTCACATCCCAGCTCTGCCATTGATTTGGGCACAGGGCTCGTGCCTTTGGGCCTTGGCGTCTTCATATAAAACAAAAATATCCTGAACTCGCAGGCCTTTGGGAAAGGTCACACGGAGAACTGCTTAATTTCTCTTGGTCTCAGCTGACTCATCTGTAAAACTGAGCTCTGCCTCTTTGGTCACTAGGCTTGGGGCCTCCACGGCTGTAAGAGGACAGCAGTAAAGGTCACAGCTGCTACGCTCTCTGGAGGCATTAGTCACTATTGTCTTTTGCTTAAAAATAACCCATGTTCTCTCCTGGTCCTGGGACCCGCATCTCCACCCAGCCTTAGCACATCTGTTTTCCTTTTGGCTGACGACCTCCTTGTCTGTCACCAGTCCCCCACCCCACTAGCCTTCCTGCGGTGCAGCTGGGGGCTCTGGGTCAGTGGGACGACACCTGTGCCCACCCAGGTGACCACGAGCGAGGCCTCACTGCCTTTGGTCGAGTGTGTGCCATGTGCTGGACTCTTTCCTAAGAGCATCTTGGCCATGTTTTATTTCCTTGCCCTGTCAGCTTATTATCATCCACATTTTGCAGAGAGGTCTCTGACAACCAAGGCTCCCAGGTCTGTGGCACAGTGGTTTCTGAGCAGATGATTTTTTTTGGAGACTGGGTCTCGATACGTTGCCAAGGAGTGGGTATTCACAGGTGCGATCATAGCGCACAATGACAGCCTCGAACTCCTGGCCTCAGGCCCTCCTCCCACCTCAGCCTCCCAAGCACCCGGGATTGCAAGTGGGCACCACTGCACCTGGCTGAGCAGACCTTTTTTAACCCTTCCTAGTGCTATGTTTTTTCTGTGTTGACAAAAGCATTTTCATCTTCATGAACTTTCTGGGATCTGACCCCACTTTTGTGAGGTCTCCAGCTGTTCTCCAGGCGACAGACAAAGCAACGAAACCCAGAGGGGTGAAGGGCCTTGCCCAAGATCTCCCAGTGACCAGGGACCCCTGTGCTCCAGCCTCGGGACAGAGGTTTTCCTGCTTTGGCCTTAAAGCAGCATCTGACAGCCCACTAGGAGGGGGCCCAAGAGTGCTCTGGCCCTGGGGACCTGTCCCTGTAGAGGAGGAGACTCTCAGCTCCTTGTCCCCACATTTTCAGTCCTAGGCATTTCCCATGGGGTTTGGAGAAGGACCACTCCCGGACGCTGGGCCAGGTGCGCCCCCTACCGGACAGCCCTGGACCCACGTGGGGACTCAGATCTGGGGTGAGGGGTCCCTAGGAAGGGAGTGACATTTATGAAGGCCTACCCTGGGCTGGGCTCTGTGCCAGCACCTTCCTGTGCTGACACAAGATCCCAACAATTTCTGCTTCACTCCTGAGGATGCTGTGGGCCGGACTTGACCCTGGGTCTTCCCTTCTCCAGCAAAGAATGCCCAGAACGAGCACTCAGATCGCAGAAATGCAGTGCTGACAGCAAGAGGAAATTAGCGAGTGCGTGTGTGTCTGACACTCCTTGTGCTCTCCCCGTCTTCTCAAGCTGCCTGCGAGGCGGGTGGTGCATCGTCACCGCCTCCGTTTCATGGCTCAGAAAGTGCAGCTGGAGCTCCAGGGCCCCCGTGTCCTCCCCACCCCTTACAGAGCTTCAAGTCTGGGGGCCTGGTCTCAGGGCGTCGGCTCACCAGTGTCCCCCGGCCGCAGGGGCGGAGAGGAGCCTGCTGTACGAGGATGTGCACCGGGATGGGACGCCGCGGGAGGCGGAGGACCTAGGCTGGAGCTCCAGCGAGTTTGAGAGCTACAGCGAGGGCTCCGGGGAGGACACCAAGCCGGAGGTCGAGCCCGCCAAGCACCGAGTGTCCTTCCAGCCCAAGGTGAGGGAATGGGGGTGCCTCTCAGGGCACGGAGACCCCTTCAGGGAGGGGGCGAGTGGGGTGGTGAGGGCCGGGCCTGAGACTCACATCTGGGTCTCGGGGATTCCCGGGTGTGTGTGGCGAGAGAGGGGCAGGCAGCCCAGGTCATCCCGAAGCAGGAGGTGACGCCCAGGCACAGCTGTTGGCTGTGCAGAGCCCTGGCACAGGTGCTACCCACTGTGGCTACAGCAGACCCTTCACAGGCTCAGATCTGGCCTCAGAACCCTCTCAACACCGTGCTCCAGGCAGCCCGGCCAACTGAGCAGAGGTGGCACTGGGATCAAATCTGTCGATCCCTGCCCTACTGGGTGGTCCTCAGCCCAGTCCTCAGCCCTCACAGTCCGCTCTGCCCAGCGGAAGTGGATAGCGGGGGCTGCCGTGGCCGAGCCAGAGTGTTCTGGAAGCTTCTTTCCACAGCCTCACACTTGGTTTTTCTGGTGTTTCTGCCTGGAGCAGGGATCTTTCTGCCTGTTCCCTGGAGGGAGCCCCTGAAGCTGAGAGGAGGACAGACTATCTGGTTCCTCCTTTCTTGGGCATCCTCCCTGCCCCCACGTTGTTCTGTGGAAGCCACCGAAGGCAGTCTGTCCATGCCAAGATGTGCGATTTCATGGGAGCAGCTTCTCACAGGCCCTGCCTGAGCAGAGGGGTGAGGGGTCTCTGTCAGGCTCCTTTTAAAAAGATGCGGACAGGCGGGAGAGCTCCACCTGTGCCCCGTCCTGCCACCTGGTGGGGGCCCGGGTAGGGCTGGGATTACGGGGCCAGCTTATGACTCTCCTGGCACGTCCTGCCCTTTTCTGAGTTTGGGGGATCCCCTCTGGGAGAGGCACGCCGGCTGGAGCAGCACCCACACCTGAGAGTCCTTTCCTCAGACCACGATGGGCTCCGCAGGTCCCTAGTGGGCTGGGGTGAGGAGGTCTCGCTGGGCCCCTGTCGTCCCAGGGCTGGGCCTCCACGGCTGTGCTGTGCAGGGCGGCCTTCACGGCTTGCCGGCCTAAAAGTGAAGCAGTCATGACACCTACTGTGTGCCTAATGCATATCTTCGCCTGTGGGTTGGGATGCACGGGAATAGGAAGACCTGACCCAGGCTTGGTGAACCTTTATGGTCTTAGAGGAGATACCAGATGTGAAATAATTTGTCAAAAATGAAGACAAAAATGCCTCCGTGTAAACACGAGCTTGTGTCCAGCCTGGCCACATGCCTGACATGGGTGGGGGCTGCTGAGATCAGACCAGGGAGGCCTCGAGAGGTGAGCAGGAGCTGGGCTCAGGAGCGAGAGGAGGGGGGAAGGTGCTCCAGGTTGGTGGAATGGCCCAGGCAAAAGCCCAGGAACGGCACCTGCTTCCGCTCCATGTAGCTCAGAAGCAGGCGTGCGCACCGCTTTAGGGAAGAGGAGGTTATGCTTTTGGTTTTGAATCCCCAAGACCCCTGGGTGGCCTCTCCCTGTGGACAGGACCCGTGCGTCTCAGTCCTGCTCTGGACGGCGTGACCAGATGGGACTCTTGAGTCTTGGTCCAGCCTCTGAGTCTCAGCCTCTGGCATCTTTCCTCCTCTCTCATGTCCACGGTCACTGTCCCAGGCCTCTGGCTTCTTGCTGGGGACTGGGAGGAAACTGTAGGCATCTCTCAGAGGGAAGGGGAGATGGAGACGCTGAATTTGGGCTCCCCAGTGGCAGTACTCAGACTCGTGGGTGTCAGAGTCGTGTGGGGACCTGGTTGAAATCGAAGCTGCAGGGACCTCCCTCCCAGGGACTCTGGTTGGGAGTTTGGGTGGAGCCTGGAAACTGGCCTGTTGACCAGCTTTCTGGCCCCAAGGAGTGCAAGGTGCCCACAGAGCATCCCCCAAAATGCTGGGCCACATCTCCCCATGGCCTGGCCCTGGGGGCCGCCTTTGAGCTCATGTCCCTCACACCCTCAGGCTGGGGGCTTTGGACCCTTTCACAGCAGACAAACTATGTAGCATAGCTCTGGAATTGTCCTAACCATGAGGACTCTTTCTTTGACCATGACCGAGGCCCACCTGCTCCCTGACCGGCAGGCTCCCAGGTGACCGGAGCTCGTGGAGGGGATTTCCCTGTGGCGCCCACTTCTGCCCAGGGGTGCGTGCTGAGCCCTGCCTGTGGCGCGTCACCCTCCTTAGCTGCCCGGGGTGCACCTGCTCACACACCTGCCACCACAGCAGCTGCATGTTCAGGGCCGCCACTGCTTGGCTGTGTGTCGTGTGTGCTCTGGGGCCCTGGGTCGCAGGGGTCTGCGGAAGTGTTTTGTCCTGTCCTCAGAGTCTGAATGTGGGCCCGGCACCCTGCCCAGCTGCAAGAGAACTGATGGAGCCCCTCCTTCAGATGTCTGGGGAGGCCAGCCCTAGGCAGGTGGACTCTTGCCAAAGAAAGTGACCAAGGGGTCTGCAGAAGCACCTCGTTAGAAGCACCTGACCCAAATGTAAGCAGCCATCCCATCCTGTTACGTTAATAAGTATCCTGCTGGTTGCTACCCATGGTCCGTGGGAGGTTTCTTCCAGCTGTGGGATAGGCTGCCCTGAGCTCTTTCACTCTGTGACTGTGACCTCTTTGTAATCGAGGTCTCTGTGATGCAGCTGGGCAGGGAGCTGTGCAGAGCTCATGGGTTCATTACGGAAATGCTAGCTCTGGCTTCAGCCCTGTCCACGCCCCTGCTCTGATCTGCCAACTCAGCAAGTGACCTCTGGTCCCAACATCTTCTAGTTCTTCTGGCCCTGAGAGAGGAGAGGGGCGCCAGGAGGCCCAGGGCCTATGGTTTCATTGTGTTAAGCTTTTTAATAGATGTATAGGACTCAGCATAAGCCCCAAACTCTCCAGTTTTTTTGGGAGTCTGGGTAACATTCAGAAGGTTCCCCGTCCTGTGTGCTTCTCTTCATAAGGATACTGAACATTTGCCTGGCATGGGACAGTTTACAAAGCAGTGTCATTTAATTTTCCACATACCCTAGAGTGGCCAGTATTATTGTCATTAAGATTCTCATTCTGTTGATCAGAAAACCTATATGAAGCTCAGAGAGGTTAAGTGATGTGGTTAGGGTCACACAGCCAGTAAGTTAGTTGGTAGAGCCAGAACTCAACATCACACATGGATGAAAATAGCCCATCTACCCATCCATCCATCTATCCCTCCATCCATCCACCTGCCTACCCATCCACCCATCCAACTATCCATCTATTCAACAAATATGGAATACTTACAGTTTAAAAGATAAAATAGTAATGGCTTCCATCTTTTGAGGACTTACTAAGCTCTGGGCTTTACATGTAGTCTCCATTTAATTTTTTTACCGACCCTATGAAGTAGCTCTTGCTATGGCTTCTTCCTTTACCACTGAGGAAGCTGCAATTCAGAGAGGTGAGGAGACCTTTCCAGCTAGGAAGCAGGAGCCATGATTGGAATGTAGGCCTACCTGCTTCCAGAGCTCAGACTCCTAATCCTTCGACCTGTCTGCTTCGCTGGAAGGAGCCCCTGCCTTGGTCTTCTGTGTACTTTACCGAGTATCACTGTTGCTCATACAGTTCATGCATTTGATTGTGTGTCTGTTCTTCTGTCCATCCATCCCTCCATCCATCCGTCCTCCAAGATGGTCTATAAGCCAGTCATCTGTGTATCCCTCCATCCAGTTGCTCATCGATGGATGGATGGATCCATCCTTCCACTTGTCCCTTCCTCTCTTCACTCATCCCTCTCTCTGTCCATCCACCCATCCCTCCAGTCGTGTGCTGGAGTCGGCTTGTGCCAGCTCACAAGAACTCAAGGACCAGTTGTGTGCATCTCTCTTACACATCCGCATTCAACGATGTCACCTTGGTAGCTTGAAACTGGCCACGGCGGGAGTATTCACGCCATGGAAATGCTGAGGAGCAGGGCTCTTTTTCCTGGAGAGCCGGTTGTTAAATAGTTACCAGCACAGCACTGCCTTCATCCATTCACTGCCCATGCATCCTTTTATTCCTTCATGTGACTGTCTCTTCATCCATCCATCTGTTCATTTGCTCAGCTACACTGTCACCCAATCAAATGCAATCATGTGTTCACCCATTTATTTGTCCATCCATCCATCCATCCGTGAGCCTGTCTATCTGCCCATCCATCTGTCTGTTGTCCATCCATCTGCCCAAGCATCCCTCTACCTGTTCATCATCTGTCTATGCATCTGTCCGCTTACCCATTCATTCCCTTGTCCCCCCGCCCCCCATTGCACCTGTCCATCCACCTGCCCTCCATCCATCCATCCATCCATCCCACAAACTTACTGAGAACCTCCACGGTACAAGCCCTGTGCTGGGCTACAGGGATGATGAGGAGAAGACACAGTCCGTATCCGCAGAACATTCTTCCCCTTCCCTGAGAAAGGGGGGCCTGGGCTCGTTACCCTCCCCCCTCCCCTCCCCGGCGTCTGCATTCCCTGCTGCAGAGACCCAGCCCCCAGCCGCCGGGGCGTGTTGGGGTTGGACGCGGCTGGAACGGATTCCAGGCAGGACCTGGCCGGGCCGCTGCCCTGGGGCCTGGGCTGCCAGATCCCGCTTGCCCCGAGTCCCGGAGTCACCGTCCACCACTTCACCTGAGTCTCCTTTCTCCTCTGTTGTCTGTGTTTTGTCTCCTTCCCGTCCCGCCTGCTCCTCTCACCTGCTCTCCTTCTGCCTGGCCGCTTGGGGGCTCCAGCTTTCTCCAGACCTGACTAGGCTAAAGGAGAGATACGCCAGGACTAAGAGAGACATCTTGGCTTTGAGAGTTGGGGGGAGAGACATGCAGGAGCTGAAGCACAAGTGCGATTGGAAGGTATTGTCTGTCCCTCCCGCGTCCGGCCCGGGCCGCTTCCAGCGGAGCCGCCTCCAGGGGGCTTTCCTGCCGTCCTGGGGCCTCGGGGTGGGCTTGAGCCTCCAGTGCCTGCCCTGGGTCCCAGGGCTGCCCCGACACCTGGCACCTGGCCGCACCTGCGTCTGTGCTGGAACTGGTCGAGGCCGTAAGCCACGTGTTCCCTTCCCGGTTCCTGCCTGTGTCTTTCCTTCCACCTGCACGTGAAAGACACCTGGTGGTCCGTAAGAGTTCCCGGGTGGGTTCTCAAACTCTAGTGCGCTCAGAATCGCCTGGGTGCTTCATTAAAATGCAGATTCCTGAGCGCCACCCTCAGGGGTGCTGATTCTGTAGGTCCGGGGCAGGGCCCAGGAATCTGTGCATTCGATGACCATGGCGGGTGGGTTTGGGGTGCACTTTGGAAAACGTGAGTGTTGGTGACACTGGACGTTCCTGCCCCTCCAGGCTGTTCTGAGAGGTCGGGATGAGGAGTTGTGTAGGGGAAAGCGCACCTCCCTCTTCTCAGATTGGACTCAGACTTTTGGATAATGATGGTACTGAAATAGTAGCTTCCATTCATTGAGCACTTCTGTGTGTCCTGGCCAAATCATGGGCTTTGGAAGCCTGTGGGCCTGGGTTTGAACCCCAATCTTACCATGTCCTAACTGTGTGATCCTGGGCAGGCCCGTTGGCCTCTCTGAGCCTCCGTTTCCTTGCTGGTGGAATGGGGCTTTAATAGCACCAGCGCCCAGGGTAGGCATGGGACGCTGATGGTCAGGTCTGGCAGGGGCTCGGTGCTGTGCTTGGCCTGGGGCTCCGTGGATGGTGGCCTTTGTTACCTTTGTGCCTGACCGTCTTGTCCCCGTGGCAACCTGGGGGCAGCTGTCTCTCTGCCGTCATTTAGCCTGAGGTGAGTCAAGTACCTGGCCGGTGGTCACACTTGGGTTCCAATTCGGGTCTGCCGCATGCCAGAGCCTGGGCGTTCTCCATCCTGCAGCTTGTCAGGACCTGGGGCCTCCCAGGAGGAGGAGGAGGAAGAGAGACACTAGAGCCTGTGAGGCCCTTTCACAGACACCTCCTCCTGCCAGGCCCGTGACCCAGGCTGGGGCAGGGTTAACCTCTGAGGAAGCCGAGGCTCTGAGAGGAGCAGGGAGCAAGCTCAGGGCAGAGTCTGAGACCCAGGGGCCTCCCCCGGGCACGGCCCCGGCCCCACGCTGCGTGGACGGTGGATGCAGCACGTTGACTCAGGGACCCTTCAGGGGTGTTTGCCTTTTGCCCAGCAAGATGCCAAGAGAGGGGCCTCAGATGATTCCCCCAAACACCACTTTGGGGGGTTCTCAGGACAGCCCATTGATACTTTATGCCAGGACCGGAGCTGGGCTCTGGATCAGAGGCTTCCGGTCTCTGGGGGTGTGACCCCAGGGAAGGACGAGCATCCATGGGCAGTGTCTGGGGTCAGCATCTGTCCTTCCCACTAGATTCCCAAAGGCGTCCATGATCATCCCCCGGGGAGGCCAAGTATTGCGGCTCTAGAACTATACCCTGTAGATGCAGGGAGGGGCTGGGGACTTCCTTCCCTTTTCCTGCTGCTTGTGGCTTCCAGAAAGTAGGCCTTGTTCCTGAAAAGCCACCACCCCTGCCTCTCCGTGCACAGTGCCCCACCTGCCTTCCTTGGCCAGACATCCAGAAGTGCTTGGGCCCTTAAGTGGGGGACCATGGAGTTGTGAGAGGTGACAGTGAGAGTGGGGGGACCAGGCCCCCTAGGTTCGTGCTCCCACTTTCCTCAGGGAGTTTTTGGAAGGAGAAGGTTTTGCCAGAACGATGCTGTCCATTATGATAGTCATGTGGCTATTCAACTGAAATTAATTGCAATTAAATACAGTTAGGTATTAGAGTCCTAAATCGTACCAGCACATTTCAGGCGCTCAGTAGTCACGTGTGGCCAGTGGCTCCCATACTGGACAGTGCAGATAGAGAGCGTTTCCATCATTGCAGAACCTTCTATCGGCTGGTGCCGCTGCAGCTGTGTGTTGGAAAAGACACCAAGGCTGGGGCTGGGGCTGGGGGGATAGCAGCTCTCTCTTCAGGCCTGGGCTCACCTGGCACCCAGAGTGTCTGCTTCCCCCTCCTGGGCCCGTGTTCCCCTTGAGATGCACGTACCGCTTAGCTTGCTGCAGCAGTGTGCACGGATCCCCGCCCCGCCAAGGGAAGCTGCGTCTTGCTCTCTGGCAACTTCAGCCTTTCCCCGTTTTCCCGGGCAGTGGCTCAGTGAGAAACCTGGCTGTTTTGGGGGCGGGGCAAGGGATGGGGTCCCTCACTTGGGTCCAGCAGATGGGATGAGAGTGTGTTTGCACCTCTTCTTAGTCGCTCCTAAAATCACGTCCAATGTTTGTGCGGCACGTTCTGCTGTTCAGAGCGCTTTCCCAGACCTGGGCTGTTCAGTGCTCATGGCCCCGGGCACGGGTGGGTATTGCTGCTACCTTGGTTTTGCCTGAGGAAACTGAGGCTCAGTGAGGTTGAGTGACTTGTCCAGTGTCGTGCCACTGGGGAGTGGCAGAACTGGGACTTGAACTGGGACCCAGGCCTCCAGGCCTCCAGCCTCCTTTAAAATTGGCTAGGGCCTCCCCTTGCCCATAAAGAGGGTTCCTGCAGGGAGACCCCCGGGGCATGAATGTACCTTCTCACCCCCACTGTTGTCCCTGGCCTCTGCTCACTGACCTGGGAGGGAAGGGGCAGTGTGGTTTGGTCCTTTGTAGTCTGGGTTGAGGCCGGGGAGGTGGGTGGCCCTTGGTGGCAGGTGTCCCAGGCCCTCCCTTGGCTTCCCTGATGCACCTCTCTGCCTTTGCTCAGATGACCCAGCTCATGAAGGCCGCCAAGAGCGGGACCAAAGATGGGCTGGAGAAGACGAGGATGGCCGTCATGCGCAAGGTCTCCTTTCTGCACAGGAAGGACGTCCTCGGTGAGGCACTGCTCGGGCCAGTAGGGTCTGGCGCCGAGCTCCAGGCTGCGGGGTGGGAGAGGGTGAGTTTTTTCATCCTCCTGAGGTCATGCTGGGTGGGGGTGACACGTGGGTGTCTGGCCTCCTCTGGCAGTGGGGGTCCGGGGCCGAGTCCCAAATGTCCTTGTCCCAGCTTGCTTCCCGTTCCCTGGAAGCATGTCCTGCCTCTTCTGGGAGAGGTGGGCCTCTCCCTCAGCCTCCCTGCCCTGCCTTTGTCATGGCCGTCTGGGCCTCCTGCTCCCGAGGTCTGGCTCACTGGGCCTTATCCTTACATGTCCCTATTCACTCCCTCCCATGTCCATCCACCTATCTCTCCAACCAGCCGATATTTATTGAACACCTACTAAGTGCCATACCTTTGCCGCACGTGGGGATGCCAAGACGAATTTGTCCGTCTTTCCTCCAGGGGCTGGCTCCTAGCGCAGTGGGGGACACGGCACATAAATGGGAAATGACAGGACAGGTTGACAGGTGGTACAGCAGGGACCCTGAGGGAGCGTCGAGGAAGTGAGGTGGACTCGGGTCAGGGAAGGAGGAGGAAGCCCAGGTCACCAGGCAGAGGGAGCCAGCACGTGCAAAGGCCCGGGGGTAGGAAAGTATGAGACTTTCAGGAAATGGCGTTCAGGCCAGTTAGCATTCACGGCATATTTATTGTGTGCCGGCACTCGCCTAAGAGCCTGCAGTTCCTCACTTAATCCTTGTTGGCACCAAACGAGGTACAGAGGACTCTCACGTTCTATGCTGCAGGAGAGGGAACAGGCATGGGGGGCTTCTGTCAGTTGGCTGAGGACACACAGGGAAGTATGGAGGAGGCCTCATCTGGCTGCAGAGAGGGCAGGATGAGAGATCAGGGCCCGCTCAGCATGGGCTCTGTGGGCCTTGTTGGGCATTTGCCCTTGATTTTAAGGACACTGGAGGGTCATTAGAGGGTTTTAGGCAGAAGTGTCCCATGGTCAGATTTGATCAATTGATTGGTAATTCATGCAACAAGTTTTATTAAGCATCTACTATATGCTAGAGACTGTCTTAAGGCCTTGGGACAGCTATGAACACACGTCCTGCCTTGCCGTTCCCCTGAAGCTCCCCTCAGGTGCCCACCCCTCATTGCTGGTCCCCACCAGGACTCTGGTCTCCTCCCCCAGAGAATGCCCAGGAGGGGCCCCTGCTGTGTTCCCAGGCTCAGGGGCTCAGGATCAAGGAGACCTAGCCCCTGCCTCATGCAGCTCACATCTTTCGGGGCGACAGACAAGGAGACGAGAAATGCCAGTACAGTGGGCTAACGGTCAGTGGGCGGAATTCTGGGGGTGCCAGTTCTCCTTGGAGGCCTTGTTTGGGGGGAGCTTGCTGCCCTCCCTCAGCACACAGCCTGGTGCAGCTGAAGGAAGGACGTGGGCTTCAAGCCAGGGAGAGCCGTGAGAGCCTGTACCCTCTTGGAAAGTTCTGTAGTTAACCTCTCTGTGCCTCAGTTTCCTCATCTGTACAGTGGGGCTAATAATGGCATCTGTCTCTGGGGCCGTGGTGAGGATGACCGAGGTAGTGCGTGGAGAGAGCCCTGCGTGGCAGGCGTTATTCTTGGTGGGGGGGTCAGTCACTTGGTGGAGGTTGCCATGGTGTTGGTGCTGTGATGGCCTCACACTGACCTGGTCACATCCCGGCTCTGTGCCTCCTGGCTGTCACCTTGCTCTTCTTCCCCTCCTGAGTGGCAGATTCCTCATCTGTAGACTGGGTTGAACCCCACCACTCTGTGCGTTTGGTGTGGCATGTATGTGCCTGGCATAAGCTGGGTACTCAGTAAATGTCCGTGATCCCCCGACTTCTGGGGGACCACTGGCCCCGATGAGGGAGGGGACAGGCCTGGTGGCCACTCTAAATCTATTGGGATGGCTCTAAGAAGGGACAGGGTGGCCAGGCTGGCTGTCTGGGAGCCCTCCCTGGGTCACCGTCCCAGCCCCAGGCTGGCCTAGACTGTCCCCACCCCGCCCATTAGCCAGCTCCCTCCCAAAGTGACCCTCCCCCAGGGGTGTTATTAATAGCCAGGCAGGGCTCGAGTCACAGGCCAAGAATGTTACCCAGCGGCGCTTGGGGGAAGAGGAAGCCGCGGGGCCGGCGGCTGGGCTGGGTGCGCAGCGATGCCCGGGGCATCATGTGGGCCAGGCAGGAGGGCCACCCCCACGCTGTTGTCCGCTGCCCCTCCTCCTCCTCCTCCTCTGTCTCTTGCTCAGGTAAGGGCCCGCCTGGCTGTCCCTGCTCCCTCTGCCCCTGGGGTTGCTGCCACTTTTCCTTCCCCAGCCTCCCCACTGCGTCCACTTCCTGCTGCCCACAGCTGTCACCGGCTGTCAGAGGCACTGAGCTGCTGGGGTCACAGGTCCCTGTGTCTGTGCCTCCGCGTGTGGGGGCCGGACCCCTCCCAGGACCCTCGTGCCTGCCCTGCGCCGCTGTCTTGGAGGCCTGGGGCTCCTCTGTCCCCATCCTCCGTCCGACACCCACCTCACCCTGTGCCTGGGATTCCTTGTCAGACTCCAGCCGAACTTTTTCCCTTTTAGGTCTTTGCATTATTTTTTTCAAAAAAGAAAGTCTAAAGCCAAGCTCTCTCATTCTTCTCGGGGCTTATTTTCTTCCCCCTTTCAGGCGCCCAGAAGAAAACTATTTTTAGTGCCTAGCAATGGGGACACAGTGGCTGGCCTCCGCCAGGCTGAGTGGGGACGGAGGCTTCTGGCAGTTGGTCCTGAGAGTCCAGGCCCCATAGGATGCTGCTTTGTGCCCCTGGCTTGCTCCCCGGCTCGCTCACCTGCTCCCACTCACTGTGTGCGTTATGGGTGGGCTGTGCCAGGCCCTGGGGGTAGCAGGGGACGCCCAAGAAAGCACCAGTGAGTCGCTGCAACCTCACGTGGCCCCGGGAGCTGCTTGTGCCCTGGGACTCAGGTCCAGGGCTGGTCTGAGGGTTTCTCAGCTCCTGGGGCCTGATCAGGCTGTGCTGTCCCCCTGTCATCAGCCTGTCTGACTTTCCAGGTGACTCTGAGGAGGAGGACATGGGGCTCCTGGAGGTCAGCGTGTCGGACATCAAGCCCCCAGCCCCGGAGCTGGGCCCCATGCCAGATGGCCTGAGCCCTCAGCAGGTCTGTGCCGGGATGAGGCTGGCGGGGAGGGTCCCAGCCTGCTCCCTGGGGCCACGCTGGGTTGGGTCTTGAAGGGGAAGTGGCCATCTGGGCGGGGCCTCCTGGGCTCTCTTCGCAGCTGGCTGCAAGGGCGTTCCAGATTGGACACGGCTCCACTCTGGTTTGGGGGGCAGTGGGATCCCAGCATCTGGAGTGCACGCCTCTCCCCATGGCAACCAGAGCAGGTGCCGTTCGCTGTTTCTAACTAAGGCCTGGGTGAAGGAAGGGACCGCAGTCAGCCCCGCCCTCGGTCCACCTGTCCTCACCCTGGGCCCAGAGCCGGGGCTCTCAGCGATGTCTTCCTCCTCCCAGCGCATCATGCTGAGGTCGGGGCAGCCCAGGCATGTGTCCCCCCTCCCAGTCTGCATTTTGCCCACCACGCATAGGGGTGTGATACCTGGTTCCTCTGGCTGGCAGGATGTGTCGGGGCAGCAGGGTTTGCCCATTTTTCGGTTGGCAGAAGATCCTGATGTTTTTTGGCCTCTTCTGGAAATCGGGAGGCTAGAGCCACGCTGGCCCCGGCCCCGCCGGCAGCAGCTGCCCGGATCCGAGGAGGAGCAGCTCCCTCCTGGGCACGCGCTCTCCGGTTCACGGCATTCTTTTCTCCTGCTTCCCTCGTACGCGCCACCTGCCCTCCCTGAATGGCATTTCAGGTGGTGACGCCCCGCTCTACCCCAGCGCAGCCAGGCTCTGTCAGGGAGCCTGGGGAGACCCCCGCCTCCAGCTCACAGTCTGGATCAGACAAAGCCAGTTACTCTGGGCCAGCGGTCAGTTCTCAACTGAGGCTGATTTGTACCCCCCAAGACACATTTGGCGAAATCTGGAGATGGCTTTGGTCGTTGCTGCTGGTGTCTGGTGGGTAGAGGCCAGGGCAGCTGCTAAAGATCCTGGGAGGCACAGGACAGCCCCTACCACGAGGAGTCACTCAGGCCCAAACGTCCGAGTGCCGAGGCTTAGAACTCCACTCCGGGTGCCGCCTGGACGCCTGGGGATTGTCGACAGTGCATCCCGCTGTGGGACAGCTTGCGGGACAGTGGCCTTGCCTGTCTGCCAGGGCTGCGTGGGCCAGGGGCAGGGCAGTGGCGAGAGATGAGAAGGGTGGGCCAGAGGCGGGGAGGAGGTGCCAGGCGAGCAGGGCAGGGGGAGGGGGCCCTAGGGGCGTGAGATTGACTCTCAGAACATGCGTGGGGGTAGAGTATAGGGTTAGTCACCCTCCCAACCCTGGAGCAAGGTGGACAGGCTGCCCCCTTGGACATCCCACATATGACTCCTTTTGTGAGTGACATCCTAACTTCGCTGCACAATAGAGCCACCTGGGAAGATTTATTTATTTATTTATTTATTTTGAGACAGAGTCTCACTCTGCTGCCCGGGCTAGAGTGCCATAGCGTCAGCCTAGCTCACAGCAACCTCAAAGTCCTGGGCTGAAGCGATCCTTCTGCCTCAGCCTCCCAAGTAGCTG
>CAUYRT010065901.1:0-17575 GCA_963574885.1 Lepilemur ruficaudatus
GGGGGGGGAATAAACACTGCCTGTGTCCCTAGATCTGCCTTTATTGACTGATCGCACGCCTTAACTCAGCTCTCCATTACTATTTTTATCCAAATACTATCGTCGCCCGCAATATCTGGTGATTATCAATGTGACATTGTCAGGATAAGAAAGCGAACATATATCTGACTCCTTTTTTCACTTCTCACTTTGCTACATGCTTGTCTCATTTTTTTTTTTTCCTGCAGACCTGTAACAGTCTCACAGATTGACATCTGTTTCTTTCGGTTTGGTTTAAATCAAAAGGACTGGGAGCAGGACGTCTTATCTAAGGAAAGTGATTGGTTTGAAGGGAAGTCGTTTTACGTCTTGTTACACAAGTAACATTCTGTTCCTTTTTTTTTAATTTCAGTATATTATGGGGGTACAAATGGTTAGGTTATGTGTGTTGCCTTGCCCCCCCTTCACCCCCAGAGTTAGAGCTTCAAGTGTGTCCGTCCCCCAGATGGTGCGCATCGCACTCATTATGTATGTATTTACCCATCCCCTCCATCCCCCTCCCATCTGCCCGATGCCCGATAAATGTTGTTCCTATATGTGCACTTAGGTGTTGATCAGTGAAACCAATTTGCTGGTGAGTCCCTGTGGTGCTTGTTTATCCATTCTTGGGATACTGCACTTAGGAGAATGGGTTTGAGCTCTATCCATGAAAACACAAGAGGTGCTAGATCACCATTGTTTCTTATAGCTGAATAGTAGTCCATGGTATACGTATACCACATTTTATTAATCCATTCATGGATTGATGGGCACTTGGGTTGTTCCCACCACTTTGCAATTGTGAATTGTGCTGCTATAAACATTCGAGTGGAGGTCTCCTTTTTATAGAGTGTCTTTTGTTCTTTTTGGGTAGGTGCCCAGTAATGGGATCGCTGGATCATTTGATCCATTCTGTTTCTTAATGACCCAACCATTCGGGTGTCGCTTAAGTTCTGTTTGGACTTGAGAGGTTTGAAAAGGGGGCGTCCACTGCACTGGTGGTATTGAAAATATCAACACATGGAGCAAAGACGTTTCTTTAAATCGACAACAACCACTGCTGGCGTTATTTTGCAAACGTAAACCTTTCTTTAGAAACTGATCGACTGGACTGTGGTAGTTTATGTGCAGGAAAAAAAAAAAACTCAATGACTTGGAGTTCTGTTCTTATGCATCTTTCACTTTTATTTAACCAAGCACCAAGAGAGACAAGAAGAAAGGTTAAAGGAAGAAAAGGAAAAACAGTTGAGCTTTCACTAAGCACCAATCTATGCAGCAGAAATAAGCAAGTTCCACAGAGTTAATTTTCTGTAACTGAGACTGTCCTACCACATGCAAAGTTCACCTTAATATCCATTTAACATTCTTGCGGAGTTTTTTGGCTTTCTAAGTATGCAAGGAAATAAAAAAACAACTGCAGGGAGGAGAAGTGTTTAAAACTTTCACATAAAACAATGACCAGATAGAATTTGGTGTTGATGCAGATTTATTGGCCAAGAGCCTGATTACGTGACAGGGGAAACCGAATTTATGTTTAAAACTGAACTGATTATTTCTTAGTACCGTAAAAATTTTTAAAGTAATGGACCTCAAACCCCTTTCGCCAATTGTCTCCTTTGCCTGTCGCTGTGTAGATAAGAGGCTGGGTGCCCGTATCTCCTTTATAAACAAGAAATGCAGCTTCCATGTGACCGTGATATGCCCAAAATCGGAGTTTTAAATCCAGGTCCGATCACTGTGTTTGCCTGGAGAGAGGTTACCTGCTGTAGGGACAACCCCCCAAATCCCAGTGAATTCACCCCAAGAAAGACCATTTCTTGCTAAGATCATAGCCCACCGTGGGTCGTCCCCAACACTGGGAGAGAGACAGGTGCCTTGTCTACTTGCTTTTTCAAAGACAAGACAGGAACGGGCTTTGCCTGTTCCAAGCACCTTGAGGTCACCCTTGGCTGTTGGCATTTAGCCATCAGATGGGAGGACAGAGACTGCAGAGACCCAAAGATGTGGAACTGAAACTTGGTACCTTCAGGGTGCTGTGAACTTAGTCCCCTGGGGTCCCTGATGGCTCACATCGGGTCTCTGCCCACCCTACATCCTGAGATCATCACTGGGTTGAGGTAGGAGAAACCTCTGATATGTTCTTAAAGTTTGTGTCCCCTTCAAAATGCATATATGCTGAAATCTTAAACCACGATTGGATGATATTAGTAGTTTGTGTCTTTGGGAGCTGATTGGGATTAGATGAGGTCACGACCCCCATAATGGGGGTAGTGTTCTCATAAGAAGAGGTGATGTCACCAGCACTTTCTTCTTCTCTACCAGGTGAGGACTCAGTGAGAAGGCGGCCATCTGCAAACCAGGAAGTGAGTCCCCACCAGACACAGCGTCTGCCATGCCGGGATCTCGGGATTCCAGCCTCCAGAGCTGTGAGCAATAAATATCTGCTGTTTATAAACCACCCAGTCTATGGTATTTTGCTATGGCAGCCTGGATGGGTGAAGACAGGGTCCTCTTTCTCACCGCCCCTCAGGTACAAAGAGTCATTTTCGGGTTGGGTGTTTCTCATCTTATTGCCAAGAGCAAGAATGTCCAGTCTGAATACTTTTACCTTTTAGAAAAACCAAGGATATTTTATGTTTATAATCCGTTGTGTTCTGTAAACCGAACTGAGTTACATCGTGGGTGGCGTTGATAACTCTTGTTAACTACTTGATAACTACTACGTTCCCTAGTAGTTTGTTAAGTAATTGCTATTTTTATCTTTTTTGTTGTTAGTATAGTGATCACACACTTCTGCTATTAAATTCTATTTCATTGCTGTTTGTATATAAGATTATATAAACCTAGACTATGTTAATGCACAATAATATATTAATTTTTATTTAGAAACTTTACTGAGTTGTCTTATGATAGAAAGAAATTTTTATGACAAGAAAATTTTCATTTACGTAAAGTTGTACATGATTATCCATTTTTGCCTACATTCCAATTTCGTACCTTATGTTTCTTGTGTCAAATTGCTTTGATTACAGCTTTTGTGAAACTCTTCATGCTGTTGTGGAGAACATCTTTCAGACAGTCACAACTTTATGAGAATTTCTAAGGTTTTACTACTAAACACAATGCCCATTTCTGCCTCCATGTATATGCACGTATAACATTAAGAAAACATTTTTCCCAATTTATTTTCTACTGAAATAATAATGAAATTTATACGTAGCTTTTTAGATTCTATGATAACATTTATATTTTTTCTATGAATTATTTAGAAAATGAAATTCATACATTTCTGTGTTATTATAGATTATTCCTTATTTCTAGCATAAACCCCACATAATGGCTATAGTTTTTTAAAGCTTTGCTATATTACACTTTTTACATATTTTACTTAGACTTAGTCATGTGTGTAAGGGGATTGGCTGCATAGCTTTCTTTAGAAAACTTTCTTAAATCTTTGTGCCTGAAATCATAATTTTCTCCTTTCTTTGTATTCTATAATTATTTTTTAAGACATTGAAATGACCTGTCTTTTTGAGTTTTAATAGAGTTCAACTCTCAGTCCACTGGGCTTTGGGATCACTCTTTGACAATTTGATTACTTCCATAGAAATAACTTTACTTGGCTTTTAAAATCCCTGTGAAGTCTGGTTAGTAATTCACATTTTCCTAGATGATCGTTCTGTAGAACTCAACCCTGTAACGGACCCTTCCCATCCGTGTGACTCTTATTAAATTTTCTGCATCCATCGTGAGCGAGTATTGGAGTTGCTCATTAGTTCTGCCACAGGTGCTATTTCTAGCTCTAATTCTGGAACTTCCTTACAGAGAAAACACAGGTAAGGTAAGACCACTCTCATTTGTAAACCACCCATTCATTTTTTCCTGAAATTTCACTTGGTTTGCCTCTGCAATGTTCATATTTCTTGCCTTTTTTTCTGACCACAAGGACTATTAGACACATGTATATAATATTAGAGAAAGATTTGATGATGGTGCCAGACATTCGGCCCTTAGCACTTTCTAAATGTCAGCATTCCCCAAGGTTCTGGGGCTGGCCCACCTGCAAATGTATTCTAGATGCTTCTGTGCAACATTGTCAATCAAAGCATGTGGGATTTACCTGATACCATGTCTACAACATTCCCATGACCCTGAACTTGTTTATTCTTTAAATTTGTTTATGTCTCTCACCCAGAACACGAGAGCTTTTACATTCCCTTCATACCATGTCCCTAACATGGTGAAAACACTCTGATAAGTCTCCTGTGACTGCACACCCCCTCGTCCCCTTGTGTTTAAATAATTGGCAAGTTGACATTTGATAATCTGATGCAGCTGTTGGGAGCTTTACAACAACAACAAGAAAGAAAAGAGAAGAAAGAAAGAAAGAGAGAGACAAAGAAAAAAGAAAAAGAAAGAAAGAAACAAGGAAAGAAAGAAAGAAGAAAGAAAGAAAGAAAGAAAGAAAGAAAGAAAGAAAGAAAGAAAGAAAGAAAGAAAGAAAGAGAGAGAGAGAGAAAGGGAGCAAGGAGGGGGGAGGGAAAGAAGGAAAGAACAAAGGAAGGAAGGAAGGAAGGAAGGAAGGAAGGAAGGAAGGAAGGAAGGAAGGAAGGAAGGAAGGAGGGAGGGAAGGAAGGAAGGAAGGAAGGGAGGGAAAGGAAAGGAAAGGAAGAAAGAGAGAGAGAGACAATTTTTCACATGCTGGTTTTGTTTTATTTCTTTATGTGATGACTAGGGAGGAAAATCAAAGAAATGTTATAAGCGCCGTGTGTCTGGCCGAGCACAGCTTTGAAAATTCTGTGATATCTTCGTGGAATGCAAGGGAGCCGAGATCTGTATGATAGCGTACTTAGGATGCATCAGGGCTTTTCATAGGAACACTTCCAAGAAGTGTGCTTTCATGAATAAATATTACTTTCCAGGCAGATTCCAAGTTTATTAGGATGCAGCACAGGACTCTGTATTTCATGTTATCTTTCTCAAAGATAAGTGTCAGGGAAACTGCAATTTAGGAGTTTTAATAAAGATATGTATTACTACACACACATGCAGAGTTGGGGTCAACTGTATATAAGAACATATATATTAATATATAAGTATATGTTTATATATTTATAATTATATATTTACATTATATAAATATGTGATTTATATTTATATTGTATGTAAACATATAATTTATATTTATATTGTATGCAAACATATAATTTATATTTATATTGTATATAAATATATAACTTATATTTATATATATAAAAGTATACAGTTGGGTCAACTATGTAGACAACTACACAGTTGACCCCAACATAGAGATTAGAAGCACTAACTCTTGCGCAGCCAAAACTCCACATACAAGTTTTGACTCTCCAAGCACTTAACTACAAATAGGCCACCACTGAACGGAAACCTTACTGATAACGTAAATAGTCGATGCACACGTATTTCATGTACTATATCTATTATGCACTTATTCTTACAATAAAATATGTTGGAAAAAATGTCACTAAGAAAAGCATACAGAACAGAGAATGTATTTACTACGCATTACATGGAAGTGGGTCATCATAAAGGTCTTCATCATCATCTTCACACGGAGTAGGCTGAGGAAGGGGCAGAAGGAGATGGGTTGTTAAGAAAATATCGTATTTGCAGTGCCCACTGCCTTCCATCATCCCCATGGGGGGAAAAATACCTAGAAGAAAACTTTCTTTCCCAGAGAGACTTTTTTTTTTTTTTTTTTAATCACCAGTCGCAAAGATTCCCCAACAACGATCCCGGTGTCCCTCAAATTTCAGGGTGTCAGGATCACAGTTTGTCATTGCAGTGTATCACAGCTGGTGTGGGGGTAGTAAGCTCACAACGGTAATCCTGCGGTGCTTATTAAGGGAGCAAAGTCACAATAATAAGCACATATCTGAGGCAGTTCCGAAAGGTCACGTCATGCTCTTCACAGTGGCTGGCGTCATTTTATAGCTGGGTGCTGTTCCATTTTTCCTGTTTGCCTTTTAGAAACATTTTAGTTTTCTTCGAATAAGTTCCATATACCCCACAGCCATTTTATTTCCTGGAATTTTATACTCTGGTAGTCATGCTGCAGTGATTTCTTTTTTTTAATGAGTTAATTTCCAACAAATCAGTCTTGTTACTTAGGAAAAATGATCACAATTCATTTTTTACCTGTGTGTTTTAGTAAATCCACGTAAGTTCCTTAACATTGTTTCAGCTGGGTTATCTCGGATATTCTAACGGATGATGACATTTATTTACAATAACAGTTTATTCTGACTACCTCCCACCAGTAATTTTAATATTCTTCAGGTATTATCAGATTAGCTAGAATATCTACAGTAAAGTTGATAAAAATTGAATATTCTTGATTAAATTATAGCTGCCCTAAATATAAAATAAATAAGTCAAATATATTTCTCTTGCATTAGATATTGCTTGCATATACATATATATGTTCTTCAAATGTAAATAATTATCATATTCCTAATTTACTGAGATATAGCAGGTACAAAAAAATAGTATTCTGTGTTATTTTGATGATACGGTAACACACAGAGCAATTAAGAATACATACCTCCCGTAGGCTGAACATGAGCAAAATAAGCAAAAAAATATATATATGCATTTTTTTTTTTCAGAGACAGGGTCTCACTCTGTCACCCAAGCAGTGGTGTGATCTCAGCTCACTGTAACCTCGAACTCCTGGCCTTAAGTGATCCTCCCACCTCAGCCTCCCAAGGTTCTGGGATTACAGGTGTGAGCCACTGTGCCCGGCCAGCAAATGTCCTTGAACCGAACTTCAGCATTTGTAAAAATGGGTATGGTGGCACCTCCGTGTGGGTACAGGGTTGCAATGAGAATAAAATGAAAAAATATAAGGAAAGAGCTTTACCAATGTCTCATACCTATTAAGAGGGAAATAAATGGCATGTATAATACTAAGCAGTGGTGGTACTTAACATAATTAATTTTGCAGATTATTACGTTATGTCTTGACTTCTATCGAGTTAGTCTTAGATATTGATTGCAGTGCATTTATTTACTCATGTGATGAATTGTGTTAATACATAATCAAACGTTCAACAAACTTTTAAACTCATAGTAATCCCTGAAGCCCTTTTGTATTATTTAATATCTTTACGATAATGGAAAATCATTTTCTTTAAACATTTTATCTCCCATTTCTTATAGACAGTCATAATGTGGATTGATCTAAGTTCTATTTTTACTAGTACATTATATATAAGTTGCATATAATATAAATTATATATTATAAATTGTGTACATGTAAATTTCATCACTTTTAAACTTTTTTCTCATTTCTTATACATAGCCATAATTTAGTTTGACCTAAGTTTTATTTTGTACTATATTTACATATAAATATTTGTAAGTTATGTATAAATATTTGTAAATATAAATATTTATATTACATATAAACATATGTAATATAAATTATATATAAATTACATATATGAATTTTATAACTGAAACATTTTGTTTTTTATTTTTATATACAGTCAATTTAGGCTGATCTACTTTGTGGTAAATTTTTATATATTAAATTATTATATATAAATTATGTATATGTAAGTTATACATATAATTTTATAAACGTTTTATTACTTTGACATTTTATTTTATCTATTTCCCCCAAATACTTCATATATATGAATTTTGATTCATTCAGCATATTTTTTCATTCTTAATGCTAAATGCTTTATTTCAATTTGTGTATATGTTCTATTCATTTTCTTTAACCATGAACATGTCATAAATTCAGCAATCTGTGAGAACTTTTGTATTCGATAACAGGTGTGTGCCACATTTGCACCTGAAACCCTCACTGGGTGTAACACATGAGGTCACAGATACCACCCCTCAAAAGCTATCTCGGTTTCAAGACACTGTTTTATGACATTTAGTGTCACAAGAGAGAAGTCTTAGCTACATTAGGCCACCTGCCCCCACCTGCCACACTCCCCCATAGCCGTATGTAATATTTTCTTTATTATTATTAATAGAGTTTAAAAACTTTAACTGGGAGAAACAAGGTAAGGTTTCTCTTTCCCCTGTGCAAAAGACCAATTCAATTTTGCTTGTGATCGTTGAACTTTGGTTAGGGCAAACAAATTTAAAGATTTGTGGGGGGCATCCTCCTTTGCAGAACCTTTTCAATGAGCGTGGCCATGTGCACCTTCACACACATGTGCAGACATTATGGGTGAAAAAAAAACCAGTGACCTATTCTAATATTGGAAATCCCAGAGGGAAGACTTCTTGTTCCATATATAAAGTCCATATGAGTGAATTTGGGGCTGGTCAAAAGTCTGTGATGAGGGACATGTTTTAATGGTTTGTATCACCAAATCATGTCACCCTTACCGAAGAGGAGTTTGACAAGTTGAACCCGAGTTTCTAACCCCGCAGTTTCAGAGGTGATGGCATTGAAGAGAGACCCAGTAGGAAGTTTTTCCTGGTCTTATGGATAGAAGCTGTGGGTGGAAAAATGTTTATAAACCTTAATAGGGTGGACTTAAGGTCAGCGGATGCGCAGAGATGGTAAGTGTCCCCTCTGTCGAAATAAGATCAAGTTAAGTTATTCACAGCACACCTGAAACCAGCCTCCGGATGGAGAAAGCAAGCCATTATAATATTTATTTATAAATTTTTATAATTTTTTTCTAACCTTATTTCAAAGACTGGGCAAGAGAAAATTGATCTTTTAATATTTTCTCTTGGTTCCAAACAATGCGATGAATAACACATTTATTTCAATGGCTGATGTTAATATTAATAAACGACTTCATTCCCTTGAAAGATTCAAACTAAAGGGTTTGGAAATGAACCGTTTGCCTAGAAGTTGATCCAAAATACCCCATCCTGTGTCTATTTCAGGTATAGAAAAATCCAGAGATGCCAAATGTTGCGTAACTCCAAATGATTTTCTGACAGCAAAATAAGGGGTAAAATCTATGATGAATGTTATCATTTAAACAGTGACATTTTATCACCAGGCAGTCATTAATTGTTACCACTAAAATCCTTTCTGACCATCTGTCTCCAATTCAGTGTCTGATTTTGAGTTTATACCAATAACCATCCATCCAGTGTGGGCTGCCTGGCTTGGTTTGCAACGGTATAGCTTCTGAAGCATATTTAAAAAATAAATAACTCCATGCAAAATGAATGGGGAAGGTTTTGTTTTAAATCAGAACAACGTTTCTGCTACAATCTCATCTGTGGCAGCAGGCAGAGCTTTTATACAGTTTGGTTTAGTTTGGAAACGAGCAGTTAGACTTATTTTGTTTTCCGCCATTTTTGTTTCAGAGTCATGTTTTTATTGTTGAAAGATAAAAAAAAAAATTGTTTATATTTTATGCAAATCTGATCTCTAATGCGTGGGTTGCAAATGGGGACCCACTAATTATCGAATGACCTATTAATATGTTACACTGAACACATACAGGAGATTTATTTGAAGACATCTCTGTTTATTTGTAGATACTGTATCAGTGGAGCCCTTTCTATTTTTTGAAAAAAAGCATTGCAACTTAGGGGGCGCGTGTTCTCCCAGCTACCAGCATTGTGAAAATATCAATCTTCTGAAGCCAGGCAGACAGAAGGCACGCTTTCTCACAACATTACAAAAAAAACTACACATTTTATAACAAGTTATTCATTTTAACGCTTTAAAATTCTTCACATACTTTGCCTTATCCAAATATCTCCTGCACACGTTGGCCACAGTTGGAGAATTATACCATCCTCATAGGACAGAAAGCAGGTGACCAAACTGCGCCGTTGTTTAGCTACCTGGAGTTTTATTATCAGTTCTTGTGATTAGATCGTGTTAAAAAGATGTTTTTCAACGTCTATATATTAGCAGTCATTTTCTGAAATAACACATTTTTATATTGGCAGTGGAAGTCTATTGAAAATAAATACGTAGGATCTGTCCTGACTTTGTAGTTACATAGTTTCCATTCCTACTTTTTGTGTCACTTTCCTCGTTTTAATATACCAACTTTTGGAAATATTAATTCTTGATAATGACAAAAAATATTTCAGGGAGGGACACAGAATAATCTGTATGCTTGTTAGCACCAAAGAGTATTTTCTGGGTAAGATTTCTAGCAATCAGAGTGTGACTGTATTATTTTCTGTGAGCTAGAGATTGAAACAGAATACTCAGCCTGGCACAGCGTGAGTGAAGAAGAGATCCCTTAACATCTGGGAGGTGGTCCAGCTACTGAGACTCCTCAGAGTGTAAAGCTTTATGTGTTTGGAATACTCCATCATTCCGTTTTAAGTTCTGGCTTGTTTCGGGAACATTGGCAGAGATCATTTTCAGCTTCAAGCTTTCAATGTGTGATAGAACATTAATTAATTTCCATAATTCATCATACTGCAGTGTGGTTGTGTTTGCATAATAGATTATGCTAGGAAGCCACAGTAGAATGGCTTCCAGCATTTAATGTTAACTATTGAAAAAACAGAAGCATGAATGTGTTTTTAAAAAATGATCCCCAAGCAACAGTAACCCTTAGGAAATCCACTAATAATTTGGCAGCATGGACTGATATTTCGATGTCAGGAAAAACAGGAAATTAGATTTGTTCTCATACTCTCTGTATCAACAATGCTTTCTTGACACATCAAAACCCTAACCACTTATGGAACAGTACCCATGGTGACGTATGAGAAACTCTGAGGGTAGACCTATTCTTGGTTGGTTGAAGGAAGGCATCCCAAGAGATCATTTGTCCTTAAATGATGTTGTTTTTAATATGTGGCTTTTGTTAAAATGTTCAAGATGTTAAGTCTACTGTAAATTTTGATCTCTATCTTCTCTCATTACCAAACAAAATAGAAAACTGTAATAATACTGCAAATAGAGGTTGTTCATTCTAATGAGAAAGAATATCTTTCGGTTCTGTCTCCCCAGAACCACCCAGGGCACAGGTGTCTAAACTTTGGGCTCTTTTTGATAAGTAAAAGAAAAGAGTTAAGAACTGGTAATTCTGTAACTCCACTGTGATTCCAAAAAATGTTCAGAACTCAAATCTCACAAAAACTCCTAGAATCGATTTCAGCCAATCCCAACTCCAAACACAGGTCTACACCCATTCTTAGATGTGCCTTCTTGTAGGTATAGATATGCGCTCATTTTGAAAGCACCCACTGTTGTATTAACAAGATCTTTCTACGTTTATCCATAACCCATGAACATATACCATCATAGATTAATTATTTTATTTCTTCATTCCAAAGCCCATGCATTTGTCTCCTCATCATTAATAAGATTTTTTTTTTCACTTCCTAGAAATTCTCTAAATTGTGACCCAGATCCTCTATGGGGGAGGGGGAAGGTCACATATCATCACACAGTTTTCAAGTAGGAAACGGATGAAACAATTTTATCCAAACTTTCTCCCAAGGCAACAACCTACTCCACAATCCTACCCATCTCATAATTCTCAGGACAACCAATTCCATTAAAAATTCGTAGACTTTTTGATTTTCAGATTATGGATATTGGTATTATTTTAAAACCTTAAGAGCAGTTTTAGCATTACAGCAAAATTGAGCAGGAGGTGTAGAGTGTTCTCATGTACCCCCAGATCCCACATGTGAACTGCACCCCCATAATCATCATCTTCCACCAGTAGGGAGGCATTTGTCACGAGTGATGGACCTACATGGGCACACTCAGAGTTCACAGTTTACATTAGGGCTCATGTTTGGTGTTGCACACTCCATGGGTTTGGACAAATGTATCATTGTCAGAATCCTGGTTTTTGGCGCCAAAATTGTCAGGGTGGGAGTCTGCCCTCGGTTCTCGGTGTACTCTTGGACGCCAAAGAATGACCAGACACACCAAAGTGTCAAGTCCAGACTGTTATCCCGGTCCTCTGACTCCTTTCTTGGAAAAATTGCCAGCAGGGCCAATGCCACGGAGTAGCCCCAGGCAGGCAGCATTTCCACAAGAGCAGCTCTTCAGTGTAGAATAAAATGGGTCTGTCTCCATGAGCGGAGACATTAGCCCAGCCTGGGGGAGGGCTCCTGGGAGGTGTGGGATGTTATCAAATGCTCAATAGGTGTCCTCAGTTCCATCTGCATAGACGGGCTCCTTCTAAGAAAGCCCGCCTGGGGGTGGCGGACGGCAATGCAGATTCAAGCTAATGGCATATTACTTACCCTGAGGTTACTGTGGGTCACTTTCTGAATTTTATTATGCCTGGGCTGGGGAATTTCCAGATGAATAAAGCACCCGCCTCCTTCCCCAGGTGTATCAGTTCCTCGGGATAGGATTAAGGTGGGGCAACACCAAAAAAATGGAGTGCCACCCCATCCTTCTTCCCAGGTGGAGCAATTTCTGGAGATAGCACCGAAACAGGGAACCCTCGTCCCGAAAAGAACCGGAGACCTAACTCTCCACTTAACATAATGACCTGTATCCACCGTAACAGTCTCACACAGACTAATTCCACTGCCCTAAAACCCTTGGTGTTCCACTTTGTCATCCCTTCCTCCCACTAACCCCTGGCAACCACTGAACTTTTCAGGGTCTCCACAGTTTTGCATTTTGCAGCTGGAATCATATGATACGTTGCCTTTTCAGACTGGCTTCGTTCACTGAGCAATATGGACTTAAAGTTCTTCCATGCCTTCTCACGGCTTGATAACTCGTTTCTTTTTAGCACTGAAAAACATTCCATTGTCTGGGTGCGCGAGAGTTTGCTCATGCATTCACCTGCTAAAGGACAGCAGGGTTCCTCATTCCAGTTTAAGGCAGTGAAACTTTTACTAGATACATTCCCTGGAATTTCTGCCCACTTGCTTATTTCTTCCTTCCTTGCTCAGCTACAAAGAAAAATTCCAAATTCATAATGATCCTGCGGTTTCCTTTCCTGTGACTCTACAGCCTAAAAAAGAGGGTTTTTTTTTTTGTCATCCTAAAAAAATCAGTGTTTTAGTGCTTGTCAATCAATTGTGATTCTAGACCTGAGTCATTTTTCAGTTCATATCAAAACCATATTGGAATCCCTGTCAAAGAGCGAGAATTATATTTATCAAGTGGCTTTAAAAAGGAAATCGGTTAGGGGCTATTGTTGTCATTTGATGTTTTCTGGGTTGTAATCGATGCGCTGACTTTTGTCTGTGCCTCTGGAGTAAGCTGGTGAAGAGGGGGACAAAATGCATCATCTGAATCAGCGGAAACCCAGGATTATCGATTCTGAGTTTTCATACCCATTTCGGCAATGTCTGCGAGGGAAGGAAATGGAGGCAGTTATCGCCTGTAGCATGGAAGTGGCTTTGTGCATTGACTATCTTTCTGAACAGAGAAATACGTAACAGAGAGATGGAAACGTTTCTGTATTCTCCTAATGTAATGACCACGCCATCGTCACTCACAGCCACGGAGCAGGGCTGGCAGCCCAGGCAGAACGAGTCAGAAAGGAGCACGGTAGCCAGCCCCTGCTTAATGAAGCTGAGAGACGGAAGACACTCAATCAACGCATTTGCACCGGCAACACCTGGATTCTGTATATTAAAAAGGCATTTATCTAATGATCCATTGCAAGCTATTACCAGAAACCGAGAACGGTGTTACTGATGGAAAGAAGATTGAAAAGCGTCAAAGAAAGAATATTTCCTCACCATAATGAACCCCAATGAAGTATCGATCTCTCAAGAAAAATTGTTGGTGTTGCATTTAGCGCTGGGCTGTCAAGCTCGGTTATAGACGGAATCGTTAAGCCAGATTCCCAGCACTCGATGTGAATGAAGTCAAGACACTCCTCCCTTCATGAAGTGATTTTTATACAAAATAGTAGTTGGGTAATAATGGAAGAAAATTCCATATTATTAAAAAGGTCATGATATCACTCTGAGAAAATCCATTACACAACTGATACTTAGTAATCCGTCACAACTGCGAAAATGATTTTGTTCTCTCTCTGCCGCCGTGAGGAGCAGAGAACAGATTCTATCGACCACGCTAATTCATGACATCCAAAGTCGATTATTAAGCAATTCTGGGGAAAATAAGCACCAATGTTCCTGCTGTGGCATTTTTCACTTAGTAGAAAAATAGAAAGGAAGGTGGGGAAAAACCAGGAAGAGTGAAAATTAGACATCTGGAATGAGAATGCAGATTTGCAAAGGTATTTATGATTGGGTATCTGTGGGTTCATGCCTGCACACGTTCTGAACATAGCACTCTTCCAAGCCGTGTAGACACACGTGTCAGCCTGCTGCAATACACAGGGACAGCTGTCAAACGGGAGATCATGTGAGTGTGCCTCCAGTGGGACCTGCTCAAAGTAGGGAATATCTATTTGCATTTTACACACATTCCCTGCATAAGACTCTGTGAACCTACCTGGGAATTATGTGTGTGTGTGTGTGTGTGTGTGTGTGTGTGTGTGTATGTGTGTATGAACATATACACTCACATATATACACACACATGTAATTACTTAACAATATATATATAATCATATAATGTAATAAATATATAATGTGAGGTTTATATATAATTATACATATTTTATGTAATATTTATACATAATTTATAATTTAAATTTATAATTTATACATAATTTTACAAATATATTTTTATGTATTTATTTATGTGTGCATAAACATGCACTCATATGTATACACATATATAATTATATAACAAATTCTATATAATAATATAATGTGATCAATATTATGTAATATGAGATTTATATATAAGTATACATATTCTATATAACTTTACATATTATATGTTATATTCATATATAAATATATTATATATTTTTATATATTTATATATTTATAAATATATGTGTTTGTATATTTATATATAAATGTACATTCGTAGATAAACATATAAATATATTTTTTACATAAATATTGCATAATATATAAATATTTCTAAAATGTACACAATGCGTTATATAATATAGATATTATAGATTGTCTATATTATATACAGACAGATTGTATGTTATAACATATGTAATATAAATTTTATGATATATATTATATTTGATATATATCACAATATATAATAAGTTATAATAATATAATATATGTAATATATGACTATATAGGGAAAGATTTCATATTATATTATAAACACTGTATGCACTCTATTTGGGCAGTGACATTTTCCTGGCGTCTACACTGGGATTGTATGCTATATTAAGCATTTGAAACATGATAGAGACAGCAAAGCACTATGCTAAGTGAAAGAAGCCCATCCCACGACACACTGCGCTATTGCGCTTATGAGAAATGCCCAGAGCCGGCAGGTCTGCAGAGAGGGCAGGTCAGTGGCCCCCAGGCTGGAGGTTACGTTGAGAAAGCCCTGCTATGAGCACAGGTGTGTTTTGGGGGTGATAAAACGTTCTGGAATACATAGTGGTGATGGTTGTACAAGTCTTGAAAATACTAAAAAAAAAAGGAACACTGAATGCTACACTTTAAAGGATGAATTTTGCGACATGTAAATATCTCAGTTAAAACTGATTAAAAAATGATAGCATTTGCATCTAGCCTAGATATGATGCCGGCGTGTTCTTGTGCAGGGAGCCATTGCCTGCCTCTCACGAAAAATCTTTTTAGAGCCGCCCTGGGTACTTGCTATTCAAAGTGTGCTTCTTGGGTCTGCATCAGCAGCGATTCCTGGAAGGGGGTTCACTGCGGAATCTCCTGCCCTGAGTCAGAACTTGCATTTCTGCAAGACCCCAAGGGGTTGCTATGCACATGCGCATTGCCGTTGAGAGGTAGCCCCTGTCATTCAAGCATCATTTTGAATTGATTACGCTGCTTCTAATCAGAACTCATTTGCTTTAGGCGAAATTCGACCTCCATTAATTGCCTTGTGGAAAGAGGACTGTGTTTTGCCGTCAGATCCCCGGCTGTTCTTAGCTGTTTTACATTTCCAGGGCTCGACTCACCCAAACTTGATGCTATAGGAGCACCTTCATATAAAAATGTAATGCTGTGTGTGTAGCCACATGTTAGCTATTAGAAACATGAATCTTAAAAAAACACACTGATGAGAGAAATATTAAGAGAAGGACTACCCCAACAAAACTCAAATATATGCCTCAATGCATGTTATCATATTTTAGAGGCTGAGGAATATGGACAGCTATACACCAAAATAGAAGTAAAATAGTACTAAGGCATGTTAGCGGTCTCTATCCCATGGGCGGGTAGGAATCTGACAATTCTCGGTGACCGTGAGCCTCCGTTAGTCAGTGATCTGCAGAACTGACATCATTCCTGAGCCCTGACTTCACTGGAAAAGATCTCTCATCCAAAAAACTAAGGCGTTTAATGACATCTCGTGAATCACACTGCAACACGAAAATAACTCACACTGTTTTCACGAGACGCCTTCACGCTGAAGTTATTGTTTCTGTGTGGAAAACCTTTCGGACGATGACATTGTGTTGACTTTTAAAATTGTCCTGCTTCTGCCCCAAGACGAGACTCAGACACAAAGTCTTGTTTTGTGTGTTTAGTTTGGAGTATGAATTCCTGTCTTAAATTTTTTTTTCCCTCTGACTTTTATTGATTTCTTTCTCATTTTGTTTTCCTGCTATCTGTTGTTCAGCCTTCTTGGATAACAAGCTGACTGGCCTTGGTAAGTAAGAAAATAATTATTGTAACAGAGTGAAAAAAATTAGTATTGCATGTAAACCAACTCACTTAGTTGCCTTTTCCAACACACCCCCAAATGCCTTCACTCTAAGTGTTTCCTCTGCCACGTTCTGATCCATTTTACTCTTAATACCTATTTGCAGATTTCCAATGGGCTATTGGGTCTTACATATATTATTCTTATCAACTCTATTTTTTTCAACAAGTGCCACTTTACTCACTCCTGGCTATAATAAACCCACGTTCATTGTGTATTCAAGTATTGAGGGAGCACAAATCCTGAGGATGGTTTTCTGTAACATCAAGTACTACCCGCCACGTCAACATCCCAGTCATTCGTGCTCTGAGAAATACTTATCGAGAACGTAACTTCAGCTACGGAGTCTGTCCCGTGCTCCAAATAGAGAGGTGCACGTAGAAGGCAGGATACCTTCCATTTTTAAATACAAATACAGACAAAAATATCAAAGAGTTAGTACAATCTCTATGGAAAGTAGTATGGGGATCCCTCAGAGAACTAAAAGTAGAACTACCGTTTCATCCGGCAATCCCACTACTGCACATCTATCCAAAGGAAAAAAGGTACTCTATACAAAAAGAAATGTGCACTGAAATGTTTATGGCAGCACAATTCACAATTGCAAAGACGTGGAGACAACCCAAGTGTCCATCAATCCATGAGTGGGTTAATAAAATGTGGTCTGTGGACACCATGGAGTACTACTCAGCCACAAAAAACAATGGTGATCTAGCACCTCTTGTGTCATCCTGGATGGAGCTGGAGCCCATTCTACTAAGTGAGGTATCACAAGAATGGAAAACCAAGCACCACGTGGACTCACCATCAAATTGGTATTAACTGATCAACACTTAAGTG
>CAUYRT010065903.1:0-38810 GCA_963574885.1 Lepilemur ruficaudatus
TAGTCCCAGCTACTCGGGAGGCTGAGGCAGAAGGATTGCTTGAGCCCAGGAGTTTGAGGTTGCTGTGAGCTAGGCTGACGCCACGGCACTCACTCTAGCCTGGGCAACAGAGTGAGACTCTGTCTCAAAAAAAAAAAAAAAAAGTATAGGAGAGGATGTGTATAGGTTGTAGGTTATATGCAAATACCACTACACCATTTTGTATGAGAGACTTGAGCATCTGTGGATTTGGGAACCTGCAGGAGGTCCTGGAACCAGTCCTTGATGGGTATCAAGGGACTGTATGTATGTCTTTTTATATATATATATGTGAATATATATATGTACCACATACATATGTATACCACATTCATATATATTATGAATGTGGTGTTTCTAGGTTGTAAGATTTAACTTGTATACATTGTAGAAATTTCTAATTGAATGGATGGATGTCTAAATGTACAATTACAGAATATTTTATTAGGATTTTACTTCTTCCACAGTGTATTTAAAGAAAAAAACACTAGGTACATAGGTGCAACCATTAGAGTAGAAATGAGCAGAAAAACTTTTAACATTTCTTCCATATTATCAAAAGGACACCACTTCATTAAACAGGACTGTGTGTTCCAGGAATCTCTGACCCTGGAGGATGTGGCTGTGGAGTTCACCTGGGAAGAGTGGCAGCTCCTGGGTCCTGCTCAGAAGGACCTGTACCGGGACGTGATGTTGGAGAACTACAGCAACCTGGTGTCAGTGGGTGAGGACAGTTGCCCTGTGCCGTTCAAAGGGTGCCCAGTCAGTGGCCTTTCCTTTCTCAGCTTCTGAAAGACTAGGAGGGTCTGTGGTGCTCTGAAGTGGTGGTAGACTCTCAGTCCCCTCTGGTTTCAGATAAGTGGGCATATTTTCCCTTCTCCTGAGAGAAAAGCCTTTACTTTGTAGGTGTGAAAATTATTTTGTCCTCAAATGGTACATTCTGCAGTTTTTACAGACCCCCCCAAGCCCAATTCATTGTGTCTGGGTCACCTGTCATTCCCCATCAACAGGGTATCAAGCCGGCAAACCAGATGCACTCTCTAAGTTGGAACATGGCGAACCACCATGGACAAGAGAAGATGAAATCCGCCATGGAGCCCGTTCAGGTGAGTGAGAAGACCAGCAAGGGGGAAGGCCAGGTGGGTCACATTCTAATCAGTCAGAGAAGGCATCACAGCTGTGAGAGGGACAGTCAGTTCCTCCACGTATCTATCTCACAATGTGAGACCCAAAAATATATCCCCTTGTTTCTTCTGAGATCTGATCCCTCTTTATTTTATCTACAACTTAGTTTTTTTGCTTGCTTGCATGCTTTTCTTCTTCCTAAGATTTCCAAATATTTCCCTTCTTCATACCCTTTCACCTCCCTTGATATGAAATTCCACCTTCCAGGCCTCTCTCCAAAGAGAAAACTTTGAATACCTCACAGTTTTTTGACTACTACACCTTTCTGCCCCATTGGGAAATGCTGATTTCCCTTCTTAACACCCACCCTGTCTTGGATGCTGCATCCCCAAGGCAAGCTGGTCTTTCACTGGGCCTTGGCTTCCTTAGCTTCTCTTTTTCCTCACTCTGAGGTTCTCCAAAGTTTCTGTTTTCCATTTCCTCATCTGTTCTCCTCACTCTTCAGGATTTCCTTCATTCTAATAAGTTAAGCTCCTTTTGTTCCCTGGAGGGGACTCCTAAACTGACATCTCCTTAATGTTATCTAACACCAAATTTAGTTTTATGTTGTGTACTGATCTTGATGGCAGTTCTCCCATGCTTTCCTAATAACTGCAGGGAACTGGAATCATCTTCCCTCTAAGAAAAGCCCTATAAGTTTAGGTTCTCCTTTATTCCTGTACACCCTAAATCCTGGTCATCCTGGCATTACCTACCTACAGAGCTCTCTTCTTTAAAGATTTTTGCTGTTCATGATGAATTTTTAACTAAAAAGATACCTTTGACATCCTGTATTCTCAGAGCCAGCCTAGACCAGGTCATAACTCTTGCAGACTCCTTTGATTCCTGTCTGTATTTACTGATTCTAAACTTTCTTCTAGTTCATTGTAGATATTACTATTGTATTTGCTTTTGTTTTTTTCTCCCATCATATTCTGATGACACTAAGTCCCAGTTCACCATGTTACCTGTCAAATGACATTGAAATTCTTGTTTCAGTGATCTCTGTGATATGGTATCAGCTCGCTCACACAGAGATTTCCATCTTCTTTCTAAAACTCTCCCCAGTGTGTTCCATACATGTGATTACTTCCTTTAAAAATTATTATTTTTTTGCTAGTATAGTGTATGCTGGAGGATAGCAGCAGTGAGCAAAAACATGTACACAATAGAGCAAGAGCTTTTATTCCTGGAGGAGGAGACATAAACTTAGGCAACAACACAGAGGAGTACGTGCCATGGCAGGGGCTACTCTTTTAGGAAAGAGAACGACTCTCTGAGCAGGTACCTTTGAGCCAAGAGATGAGGGAAGTTTGAAGGCTGCTGGGTTAGGAGTGTTCCAAGTAGAGATGATAGCAAGTTTAAAAGATCAAGTGTGACTGTGTTTGAGAAACGAAGGAGCCCACGTGGATAGAGCAGAGTGTACCATTGGAAACATGGTTAGAAATAAGGCCAAAGAGGCAGCAGCAGCCAGGGAAGAGGAGTCAGTTATGTGGAACCTGGTAATCCATTTCAAGGAATCGTGATTTTATTCCTAACAAGATGAGAAAACATGATGACATCTTGAGTACTGGAATGACATGAAATAACTTAGGTTTTAAGAGGATCGCTGGCTACCACGAAAGAAGTAGACAGTAGCAGGCAGGGATGTGAGAAGGAAAGGCAGTCAGGAGGCTGCTGCGTCCTAGGTAGCAGAGAATGGCTGGCTTCTGTGTGGGTGGAGGGGTGAGTGTTGGTCAGATTCTGGATAAGTTTGTAAAGGAGGACAGACTGGATTTGCTGTTTAAATGTGGAGTGTGAGAGGAAGAGACAGATGAAGATTGGTAAGAGTTTCAGGGTGAAAACTGCTGTAAGAAACATTGAAGCAGTGTACCTGAATGGTGAGTACTTGGCCTTGGCACTGCACTTTCAGGAATAGGAATGCTTCTCTGTTCAGGTGCATTTGAGTAGGAAGATGAGGGATGTGAGTAGGTGCCCTGGGTGAGGAAGTTCTAAAGTGAAACAGTGGGAAGGTCCAAAGCTTGAGGCAGGAATGTGTCTGAGGGACTTGGGAAGCCTGTGTGCATAGAGCAGAGGGAGCAAGAGGGGAATGAGTGGCAATAAGGTCGACGGTAGCTTGGGGTTGAGGGAGGCAGGTCACACAGGGCTGTTCAAGGACATTTCAAGACCTTGATTAGCAATAGGCTAACAAGACAAGGAAACATTAAGGAGCTTTGAATGGAGGAGGAATGACATGATGTAATTCATATATAATGTAATTATTATTATGTTTATATATGTTTAAAGAATCACTTTGGCTACTGTGTAGAAAATAGACAGTAGCTGGCGGGGAGGAAGCAGGAAAGGCAGGTAGGAGGCTGCTGCCATAGTGCCAGAGAGTGACTGGCTTTGGCTTGGGTGAAGCAGGTGGGTGTTGGGCAGATTTTGGGTATATTTATAAAGGAGGGCAGGTGGGACCACTGATGTAGATATAAGGTTAGAGAGAAAGAAACAGATGAAGGGCGACGCTGACCTGTTCTGGCATGTTAACAAGAAAAGTGGAGCTGCCATTTACTGTGATGGAGATGATCTGGGGAAGGGGATTTGGGTTGGGAAGTCAGGAGTTCTGTTTTTGAGATCGTAAGTTAGACATGCTTGTTAGCATCCAAGTGGAGCTCACTGCTGTGTCTGGATGTTTGAGAGGTTATGTCTGGAGATAGAAACTTGGACTGGATAAGGTCTTCTGGGGAGTGAAGGAAAGACAAAGAGCAACCTTGGGCAATTAGAAATTAGGTGAGTAGCTGGTAAAATGGGCTGAGAGAGTGAGCAAGAGCTTAGGGCAGAAGTTCCGCTGATGTACTGTTAGTGGAAATTTTGGCAAATTGAGTGATCACGATAATGTAAATTCTGACTGTTGTGGACTTCATTGTTTCTGAGTGGAATGGTGAAGTTGTAGGTACATTTTGTATTTTTCTGGCTTCATTTTTTCTGCTAAGGCAGACCTTTCTAGCTAAGCCCTTGTCTTACCTTTTATTGGCTGGCAGATGTGCAGCAATAAGGTACATCCAGATGTTCTAAGAAAAGTTGAAGATAAAGCTGCTGTAAATCTTGATTCAGAAGGAGAAAGTGGTCCTTTTGGGCCCCTTAACTGATGCCAACCAAGATACAAGTATAGAATTATGGAGGAATATGACATTAGTGGCAAGATGAGAGATCAGTAGAAGAGAGAAAGTGAAATGGGAACAATCCGGGTCTATCCAGGAACAGCATGAAGAAAAAAGTGACAGTTTCTACAGCCATTGCAGCTGTTCATCTGCTTATAGAGACTGCGTGCTCCACTGCCCAGGTGTCTATTACCTAAGGATCACTGCTTCCCTCTTTCTGTAGGAGTAAAGGAGGATGTTACAGTTAGACCAGTGATTGAGTGTTGATGACAAGAGGTTTCTAAGAAATGTGAGATTGGTGCTTTGAGAAAGTTGGCTTGATGGTCTACAGAAAGAAAGGCATATTATAGGAACAGGATCACCACCCGAGAGTCTATCACAGTTAACTCAAGATGCTGAGTACTGAACAGTCTGACTTCCCCTGTGGGATAGTTTTTCTAATCACCAGTATCTGCTTATCTCCCTGGTCAGGAGGTTAACATTTGGTTTCCCTCAGTGGACTTTTCCCAGTTTCCAAACTATAAATGATAGAATGACTGACACCATGGCCCGGTGCTTCCATCTTCTTTTTTATCTACACATTCTCTGAATGTGATCTTCTCCTGTTCTCTGTCCCTAAATAATATTTATTTACTAAAGTTTTCCAAATTGAAATCTCCAGACGAGACTTTTCTCAGGATTTATGTATCCTTTAGACTTGGGTATGTAATAACTGCCTTAAAGTTGATATGCTTCCAAATTTACACTTGATTTCTCCCTTCTGTCCTTCTGTGATTTTTCTTACCTCATTAAAAGGCATTACTAGCCCAGCAGCTCAAGCCAAATACTTGGCGTATTCTAAGTCCTCACTTTCTTTATTTCCCTCATCCCAACTGCAACAGTGAATCTGTCAGTTAGCTTTGCTTTCTAAAAGGTAACCTGATTTCTTCCACTTCTCTCCATCTCCATGGCTTTTTTAGACCACTTTTTATAATTTGCTGCTTTCCTTGTGTCCTTCTTTTTTCTTTTAAGTGGTTTTACCAAACTACAGCGTAGGCTCCATGAACATAAGGAATATATTTGTGTATTCCTACACTAGCACTGTACTTGCTGGTACACAGCATTCAGAAAGGGTTTGTGGAATGAGTGAATCTGACCCTCTGAATGAGGTGGCCCTCCAGCCTCTGGTCTGCTGCTCAAAATGAAGTGTTTGTATTTTACAGTATTTGCATGTTTTGCAAATTGTTATTTGGAAAGCAATCAAATCTGTATTTATTCAGTATGAATTATCTAACTTTGATTTTTACATTAACTGCTTTTCCCTTTTGAGTTTGTTTATATTATTGTTTTTTTCCAATGTGCAGGGAACATTAAACATGGCATTTTATTTACACTCATGTCATAGGGTTAGCACTAAAGAGACACTTCACATCATGGTAATTGTTTTAAAAATACCTTTATTACAAATCAAAGTGATAGAAAACTCATTGTTCTTTTCTTTTTAGAAGTTTGGAAAGCTGATGATCATTTGCCAGAGCACTTACAAAATGAAAGCATGGTGAGCAGAATGGAACAATGGCATGGACATAATGCGTTTGGAAATATTGTTCATCAGAACAAAAATCAGTTTCTGTTAAGGCAAAATCATGATATATTTGACTTAAATGGAAAAAGTATGAAGTCAAATTCCACTTTAGTTAAGCAGAGCAGAAGCTATGAAATAAAGAATCCTG
The DNA here is from genome assembly GCA_963574885.1 of Lepilemur ruficaudatus. Taxonomy (NCBI): domain Eukaryota; kingdom Metazoa; phylum Chordata; class Mammalia; order Primates; family Lepilemuridae; genus Lepilemur; species Lepilemur ruficaudatus. The sequence continues at coordinate 6,038 of CAUYRT010065903.1, forward strand.
CTGAGTTTACCAGAAATGGGGAATCCTATCTCCATGCTAACCATGAACAATTTCATACTGAAATTAAATTCCCTGCAAGTCAAAAACTCATCAGCACTAAGTCCGAATTCATTAGTCCCAAGCATCAGAAAACTCGAAAAATAGAGAAGCCTCATGTCTGCAGTGAATGCGGGAAAGCCTTCATTAAAAAGTCTTGGCTCACTGATCACCAGATCATTCATACAGGAGAGAAACCCCACAGATGTAGTCTATGTGGGAAAGCCTTCTCCAGAAAGTTCATGCTCACTGAACATCAGAGAACTCATACAGGAGAAAAACCTTATGAATGCACTGAATGTGGCAAAGCCTTTCTAAAGAAATCACGGCTCAACATACATCAGAAAACACATACAGGAGAAAAACCCTACATATGCAGTGAATGTGGAAAAGGCTTCATCCAAAAAGGAAATCTCATTGTACATCAGCGAATTCATACAGGTGAGAAACCTTATATATGCAATGAATGTGGAAAAGGCTTCATTCAGAAAACATGCCTCATAGCACATCAGAGATTTCACACAGGAAAGACGCCCTTTGTGTGCAGTGAATGTGGAAAATCCTGTTCTCAGAAGTCGGGTCTCATTAAACATCAAAGAATTCACACAGGAGAGAAACCCTTTCAATGTAGTGAATGTGGGAAAGCCTTTACGACAAAGCAAAAGCTCATTGTTCATCAAAGAACTCATACAGGAGAAAGACCCTATGGCTGCAATGAGTGTGGGAAAGCTTTTGCATACATGTCTTGCCTTGTTAAGCATAAGAGAATACACACAAGGGAGAAACGAGGAGATTCAGTCAAGGTGGAAAACCCTCCTGCAAAGAGTCACAGCTCCTTACATACCAGTGATGTCATGCAGGAGAAAAACCCTGCTAACACGGTGACCACACAAGTGCCTCCTATGGCTCCTCAGACATCATTAAACATCAGTGGCCTCCTAGCAAATAGGAATGTAGTCATCGTGGGACAGCCTGTGGCCAGATGTGCACCATCGGGAGATAATAGAGGATTTGCACAGGAGAGAAACCTTATGAATGTGGTCGTGCCTTCAGTGATCAATTACGTCTTATTTTATGTCACAGAAAACCCATAGGAAAAACACTCAGATATAATCTGTGTGGGAAAGGGTTGAGCAAAACTTTCTAGTTCATTATATGCTTGAAAAGTATATACTGAGAGAAAATTAATAAATGCAGAGGCTGGGAAAGTCTGATAAACTCATCCTATCTAAATACATGCTTTAACACAGAGGCATAATCTGATTTTAACCCAAACAGTAATTGCTCTATTGTGCCAATTAAATGAGTGAAGGAAGCCTGAGTTTATTTAAGTGGAGGAAATAAGTACTGTGAATTTTTAAACGGATAAGATAATCAGTATCTGGAATGTTGCTATGAATGAAAAGCCACAGAAGTGGTGGTTCCTGGGAAAGAGTTAATATTGAATTGGTGGGATATGGGGCACATATGTGTTAATTCCATTTCCCCAGACCAGCGTGCAGGATTAATTGCAAACTAGGACTTTCAGAACTTTATATTATGCAGAGAGACCTATGAAACAATAGCCTTACACTGAGTCAATTTGTTCATTTAACAATTAGCTTCCTTTGTACCTGGTCCTGTCCTAGGAGTTGAGGTCACAGTGGTGAACAAAGCAGAAAAAGTTTGTGGTCTCCTGGAGAGGGCATTGAGTTTGTACCTTTAAGTTGTATCTTTACACTCCAGCTAATCTAGTCAAGGGATATAAATACCTACATTAGGTAAAATAGACATGGAGGAACTGGGTCAAAGGGATATGGTAATTTATTGCTCAAGGAACATAATGTTTCAAGGGGTGGGGGAAGGACTGCTCTTAATGGTACTTAAGCATCTTAGAATCAAGTTATTTTTTTTAATGTCCATATCTTCTCTCTCCAAGAGATTACAAATTCCTTGATAACTTTTATGGTTACTTAAATTTTAAAATTAAAAAAAAATGTGAAAACAAAACTGGACAGCACAATGAGCAGAACTTTTGAAACAGTGAGTAATCTCTATCATCATTTCCAACATCCCAGAAAGTTATGTTGGAGAGTGCTGGTTTACATGATTTGAAATTTCCCAACATATAGAAAAACAAAAGCCAATTATATATTGATTTGGAAAGTGAATGAATGAACTAATGGGTTAGTCGAAGTGTATTTCATCATTGAAGGGAATGACAGTTCTAAAGAACTGAATTCTCAACCAAAACTTTTTTGTGTGTGATTAGAGATTTACTAACTCAATACAAAAGGGGCAGAAGAAGAAAAGGAAAAGAATCCCTAGAATAAGTAGAACACAGAGGAGGATGAGAACCTTAGTCTCTAAGAATGGAGAGAGTATGACAGGTAGGAGATGGAAAGGAGGCGAGATCCTTTTAGCATGTCTTGGAGATGACTCCTTACATTTGTCCACAGACCTGTCACCCGCTACAGTTACCATTTCAAATATCCCAGATCTTCTGTAATCTGCTGAATTGAGATATGTAAATTCCCTTATCTTTACCATTCTTCCCACTTTCCTCAGAGTGGGGCTCTTAGCCTTCTCTTTTATCCGAAGTTCTCTACCTTAATCCCATAAGTATATACTATCCAAATTAGTGTGTCCTGCTCATAGGAAAAGAAATGAAAATTTGCCTTGCTGTGGCTATCTCAGAATTTAGTAGAAATCCTGGGATATTGGGTAATTCACTCCTTCAGGAATATTTTAAAGTACCATCACTGTGCAAGACACTGTTTTACACATGGGGGATAGATTGGTAAAACAGGCAAAGGAACAACCTTTACAGACCTTACCATCTAGTGAGGCAGAAAAGCAGTAAAATGTACTACATGATGTCAGGAAGAAAAAGAAAACCTAGTACTGGGTAGTAATGTATAGGTAATAATGGGGGGGGGTTATTATTATTTTCTCCTAGGGAAGGCTTTTCTGGATAGATGTAATTTGAGTCAAGACCTAAGTATACTGAGGAGAGCCAGCCATCATAATTTTTGTAAGCAGAAAATGCTCCGGTACTGTTTCCAATTGTTGTCTGAGCTCTTTCAGGAGTCCCTGAGAAATGTAAAAGAATGCAAATTCCTGAGTCACACCTTAGAGCTCCTAAACCTCTGGGACTGGAGACTCTGCATTTCTAACAAGGGCTTTCTGGTGCACACTTAATTTTGAACATTTCTGCCCTAAGTCCTGGATTAGTGCCCCCATCATCACTTCCACATAATAATGGGATAGATTCCAGACAGCTACTCTCTAGCAAAGAATCAGAAATGGGTGCTCCACCAACCAGGCCCTCAGATCCTGTCCACTTCTCTTTCTGTGAATCTGCACATCCTGCCATGGCAAGGTCAGTGCACTGCCTCTGAACCTACCAGTCAGGGTGTGAGGATGGGTTGACCAGGCAGACCCTGATCCCTGTGGGCCAGGTGCTTAACTCACCTTTCAGAGATTGACATCCCAGATGAAGGAGTCCCAGTGTACACCTAAGCTAGGCATATAGCGTCTGCCACTAGACCTGCTAGGATCCTTATGATTTCGATGAGGGTCACCCTTCATTTGCTCCCATGACCTCGGCCCCTCCTGGGCTGAGAGGCAGTCTTATACAGTGGTTAGGAATTGGTCTTGAAGTCACACTACCTGGTTTGAAGCCTGCCCTGCCATGCCCAAGCTGTGTGCCTTTAAGCAAGTAACTTACCTAGGTCTTCTTGATTTTATCTTTAAAATATCTGCCTCAGGTTGTTCTCAGAAGATGTGAAGTACTTAAAACAGTGCCTAGTAAACACAATTAATAAAAATATTATTAGTTCTAGTGAGGGGAAGAGGAGGAATCAAGAATATAAGTTATGTCTGACCTTCATCAAAACTGTTGCTTGATGGTGAAAAGGTATGCCATGCACCAAGCCAAGGATTTCACATATAGCATTCTTTTAAATCTCAACAGACCTGTGATTATGAAATCGTCTTGCTCTAAACTTTGAAACCTGCAATGACTATTCTGCTCAGAGCTTGGACAATGGCAAAAGGCCTTAAACTGGCCATCAAGTCAGCATGTTCTGGTTCTTTCTTCCCTCTCTAGTGCTCACCCTTGTGCTCCCTCTTTTCAACACTGGCCCTCTTTTAGTGCCTCATAGGTCACTGACTTCCTTTCATCACCTCTTATGCGTGTTCTTTCCTCTATCTGAATTCTTCTTTCCTCCCATCTTCTGAGTCTCTCCTCATCCTTCATGATCTTCAAAGATCACTTCTTCAGAGCAGCTTTCCTTCACCAGTCTGGCCTTCCACAGAATCATGTTCCTCTCCTTCCTAGAATTCAGGAGACTTGCGGTTTTACATTTCCTAGATTTATATATGTATTTCTCATCTGGAGTGTAAACTTCCTGAAGGCAGGGACTGGATCTGTTTTTTCCTCACCATTTCACCCCCAACATTGAGCACTAGATCAGGCATCTTGCAGATGTTAACACAGAGTTTAGTTGATTTAGGGATTGTCATTCAGCTTGAATTATTTGTCCCATGCTACTTAGCTGCCAAGTGAAAGGACCTAAATTTGAATCTTTTCTGGCTTCTAAAACTCTTTTGTTTTGAATTTGTTTTTGTTTTATTTTATAATCTCACCCTTCAGTTACCCTGTAATTGGCTCCTACTATTAGGGGGAAAGAGTCTCTATTGGCTGTTTTATTTTTTTTCTGACTGAAATAATCTGTATAGGTCACGTAGTCACATGGTTCAAAACTTAAATCTACAAAAAGGTAGTTTATGAATCTCACTGTTACCCTGTTCTCAGTCCCAGTTTTCCCCTTTCTGCCTCCAACACGTTTATTATGAATTCTTCTAGTGTTTCTTTTTATAAATACAAGCAAGAATATATTATTATTTGTTCCTTTTCTTTTCAAAAAGCAGCATACTATATACTCTTTTGCATCTTTTCTATGTACACTTATCTCTGAGCAGCAGCACAGCACCTTGAGGGGAAGTGAAGAAGGGAAGACTATCCCGTAAGTCAATTTCAGTTATTTGTTCAATAGTCTCTTATTGAAGTGCTGTGTTCCAGTTACTCTTCTGAGCACTGGGGATACAAAAATATTACAGTTCTGCCTTTGAGGAACTCATAGTCCATTTCGGACAGCAGTCAAGTAAGCAGATTGTGATGACCAGGAAAAATGATCTTCAGTCATCTCCTGTAGAGAGATGCTTCCTCCATTTCCCCTATTTGATGCCTACCATAGCCCCTTTCCTTACACCACTTGATAGAGATGCAATTTTATATTTAATAGTTCCATATTGTAAATGAGACCAACCTGAGAGGCATCCCAGAACGCTGTATGAAGAAGTGACATCTAAAATGACTCATAAAAGAAAAGTTATAGTAACAATTCGTAATATTCCTCTTTTGTTTCCTGTGTGCCAAGCACTTCAAAAGGAGGGAAAGTATGTGCAAATTCCTGGTAGCATTTAAGACCTCATGGCATTTAGGAAAGGGCAGAATAAATTAAGTGTCAGGGAGGGCATAATGGAAGATGATAACGGAGAATCTGGTGTTTGCGTACAGATTTAAAAGCATTTTCTGAGATCTTGTTTTAATCTGTAATTAATAGGCTAATTCACTGTTTTACAGAGGGTATCACAATAAAAATGGTTTGTGGTATGGAAGAAGGAAGTAGATTGAGCGCCACCTAATTGTAGGGACCACGCAGTACTAATTCAGATAAATGGACTAAAACAATGAGGACAGAAAGAGAGAGTGATTCAAAAGTTTTTTTTTTTGGAGATAGCATTATCAGGAACTAGTGACAAGTGTGAGGATGACACCTGGGTTGTGTTTTGGGCTGATATCCTGACCTTTTCACATCAAGCTCTAGTAACCTAGCTGGGCGTGGTGGTGTGTACCTGTAGTCCCAGCTACTCTGGAGGCTGACGGGGGAGGATCACTCAAGCTCAGGAATTGGAGACCAGCCTGGGCAATATAGCAAGACTCCATCTCTACAAAAAAATTAAAAAATTAGCTGGGCAGGATGGCAGACGCCTGAAGTCCCAGATACTCCACAGGCTGAACTGGAAGGATTGCTTGAACCCAGGAGTTGGAGGCTGCAGTGAGCTCTGATCATGCCATTGCACTCCAGCGTGGGCAACAGCAAGACCCTGTCTCTAAAATAAATAAATAAATAGTTTTTAATAAATGCTTAGAATTGGAATTGCTAGATCAAAAACAATGAAAAATTCAAATTGTACAGATAATTCTAAATTGTCCTCCAAAAAAGGATGTACAAATTATATCCTCTACTACCCCATCTCCCGTGCCTGTATAAATAGCTGGTATTTCTTAAGTGTGCTGTTTATTTTTTAATTTGGGAATGGTGCCATACAATAACATCTTATTACTTAAGCACTATCAAATACTCTTGTGTTTTTTTAAGGAAATGTCTGCATATATCTGAAGCCTCACCCCTTTCCCTCTCAGCCAGAGGTAGCTACGTTTCCAGGGCCCTGGAGGCATTTAGTTCATAGAGCACCATCCCCACCGCTGGCTGCGCCCCTTCAACAGTTCTCCGACCACCCTCATCCAGACTGGCTTCACTCATTCCCATCCCTGCCCCATTGCCAAACCTCACCAGGACTCGGAGTCTCCAGTGTTTTTGTCGACATTGTGACCGCTGCCTCCCCTGTAATGCCTGGGCAAACCTCGTCGGTCGTCCCAACGCCCCTCCAACCAGAATCCACCTGGGATCGGCTCCGCCGCCAGACACCGACTTCCTGTAAGATGGCCGCCCCGAGGCTTTCCTGCCCAGCGGTGTCGCCATCTCCGTTTTGCCTAAAAGGCTGAATAGAAGCCGCTCCTCGTTGGGCTCGTTTAGGTTCTGGCCTCCGAAAATATACTCAGCACAATGCTGTTGACCGACAACGAGGAGGGAAACGCAACAGGTTGCCCCAAAGTGGTTACAAATTCCTCTCCCAGTGCCGTTACGACCGCCGAGGTCGGGGACTGCGGGGTGGGCGTGGCCACGTGACCTCACAGCCGCCCGGAAGGCCGGGACTGGAACGCCCGGAAACGCCCCGACGTCCGCGCGGGGCCCTAAGCGGCCCTGGCAACAGCGAGGCGGGCCTATGGCGCCAGAGGACCGGAACTGGAAGTCATTTTGGAGGTGGGTGCAGCCTTTGGTAGCCGCCGGTAGACTCTTGAGAAGCTCAGGATTGAAGATCCCGATTCTGGGTGTGGATCCGGGTGAGGGGCCTGTGTCAAGGACAGTGTTCTGGGGTTTCTTTTGATTCAGTCACTCGGCAGTCCCGGTGATTTAGTACTAGATGGACACTTTGGCAGTCAGTGATTAAAAGGGTCTGAGGCGATGAAAGGCCAAGGGTCCGACTGTCAGGTTCGGAAATTATCCATGACCTGTGATTTGATCGTAAATAAGGGAATTAATGAATCAGAGGATGATTCAGTGACTTCTGCATCACTCCAGCTCTATGCCTCCTCTCTCTCCACCTCTTGGGTCTTCCCCTGCTACATCCTTCATTCCTCCACTCCTGTGACTGACTAAACCTCCTCCGTCATCCCTCACCTCCACCCAACCCTTCTAGTCTTCTATTTTGCACCCTCCACCTTCATCCTGTGACCTTTTGACTTCTATCCCTCTATGATTCCTACGCCGGAGACATCAGTCCAGTCCTCCTTTTTGTCACTTCTGCAAACTACATCATCTGTGCTGTCCTTTCTCTTGCCCTATGTGTACTACCAGTTCCAATATCTCAGCCATTCCCTGTGTTCCCTATGCCCTACACCCTCAAATGCCACAGTCCTCAATGGTCAGGCTTTTTCAACTTCCCCATGAATCTAATGCACCGCCCCCCATTACACACAACCCGATAGACCCTGACCTTTTCTCCAGGGCCCTTTAGCCTGTCCATACACACTATTCTTCCCAGCTCCCTTCATTGTCTTGTGCTCATTTTGCTTTTCTTGCTATATTAGAGTTTTCCAGAGAAACAGAGCCAATAGTATATATGTATTAAGCATATATAGATACATACATAGAGATATGTCAGAGGGGATCATAAGAATTGGCTCATGCAATTATGGAGGCAGACAAGTCCCATGATGTGCTGTCTATAAGCTGGAGAACCAGAAAAGTCCATGGCATTGCTCAGTCCGAGTCCAAAGGCCTGAGAACCTAGGGCCATTGGTGCAAGTCTCATAGTCTGAAGGCTGGAGAACCTGGGTTTCTGATGTCCAAGGGCAGAAGAAGATGGTGTGCCAATTCCAGGAGAGAGAGAAAGAGAGCGAGAGTGCAAATTCAACTTTGCCCTGTGCCTCAGTCAATTGGATGGTGCCCACCCACCTTGGGTGAGGGTGGATCTTTCTTACTTAGCCCACTGATTCAAATGCCAGTCTTTTCCAGAAACACCCTGAAAGACACACCCCATCCATGTGACCCCAAAAGGATGCTTTACCAGCCATCTGGATATATGTTAACTCAGTCAAGTTGACACCTAAAATTAACCATCACACTTCCTGTTCCTGTTATTGCCCCCAGGCTCCATCTCCTCTACCCATACTCCATCTGCCATGGTGCATTATCATCTTGTAAGGTCTGCCTCCTTCATCTGTATTCCCTTCCCCCTATACCATATGGTTTGTCCCGTCCCTATCGCTGACCCTTTACCCACTTCCGCTCATTAGCTGTGTGTTGCCGTTATCCCCTTGTTCCCAAGACACCCATCCAAACCTGAATACCCCCATATGCTTGACTTCTTGCACAATATGCCCCTTGTAATGTAAAAGCCAGCATTGTGCTTTAATCCCAAAGCAATGTTTAGCGCCCTTTTGCCTTTTATCCCTCTGCCTTCTCTCTTGCCCTGCGCTCTCTCTACCCCACCCTCCCAGCTCTCTGCACTATCATCTCATGTCTATGCCCCTTTTTTCTGTGCCCTCTTCTTACTCCCACCTATCACACAGCCATACACTTTCACTCCCCCAAACACTCCATTGTTAAACAATTGCCACTGACTGTTTTTGACTAATGCCTTATGGGTAGGAGGGTTCACACAGATAAAGCTCTGAGTCAGGTCAAATAGAGAAAAACTCAGAAGTGTCTTCAGTATGCTACCAGACAGGTTAAATAGTGAAAATTTGGGCAGGCACGGTGGCTCACACCTGTAATCCTAGCACTCTGGGAGGCCGAGGCGGGCAGATCATTTGAGCTCAGGAGTTCGAGACCAGCCTGAGCAAGAGCAAGACCCTGTCTCTACTAAAAAAAAAAATTGAAAGAAATTAGCTGGACAACTAAAAATATATAGAAAAAATTAGCCGGGCATGGTGGTGCATGCCTTTAGTCCCAGCTACTCGGGAGGCTGAGGCAGAAGGATTGCTTGAGCCCAGGAGTTTGAGGTTGCTGTGAGCTGGGCAGATGTATAACACATACAATTATGTACAGTACATAATACTTGATAATGATAATAAACAACTACATTACTGGTGTATTTCCTACACCATGCCTTTTCCATATCCTGTTACAATTATTCTTTTTTTTTTTTTTTTCCCGAAACAGGGTCTCATTCTGCTGCCTGGGCTAGAGTGCAGTGACTTGATCGTAGTTTACTGCAACCTCCAACTCCTGGGCTCAAGCGATCTCCCTGCCTCAGCCTCCCAAATAGCTGAGACTACAGGTGTGCACCAGCACATCTGGCTAAATTTTTTTATTTTTGGTGGAGATGAGGTCTCACTATGTTGCCCAGGATGGTCTTGAACTCCTAGGCTCAAGCAATCCTCCTGCCTCTGCCTCCCAAAGTCTTAGGATTACAGGTGTGAGCCACTGTGCCTGGCCCTCTCTTGCTTTTTGTCTGTGCATTCACATAGAGATGTGTGGGTAGCTAGTGCTCAATTTGGTCTCTGCTATGCATGCACACAGAACATGTAGAATTGCTTATCAAGTCCATTATGGCTGTCTCATTTTCCAGAATTCCCTGTTACATCCCCTGCTAGTCTGATGTTCTACCGCCTGCACCAAACAGTCCTGCAAACTCAGGCTAGCAGTACTTCTTGTCTGCGTGCCAAAGAGATCACTACAGCTGACCTTTGAACAACGCAGGAATTAGGGGCAACAACTCCCTGCGCAAAAATCTGTAAATAACTTGACTCTGCAAATCTTTTTTTTGAAACATTATTTGTTTTATTGATGTACTAAGCTTAAACCTGTGTTTAACAAGCAAGCATAACAATAGCACCACAGACTCCAAGCCATCATTTCACAATTTATTAAACAAACAAGGAATGAAGCATCTCTCATCCTTCAATCTAATGTGATCTTTTTATGCACACACTAGTAAGTCCCATTTGGAACAGCCAAAAATCTTTTAGCAAAACCTTTAAAGATGAGCTCATGAATTGTTTAAATTTCACCAGTTAAATGAGGTCAAATAAGAGGAACTCAAATAAGTAGTTGTCCAGTCAGAGCCCATTATTTGTAAGTCATCAGTCCCCCCAAGCTTAAAACTTTTCTTTGACTCAATTATTGAAAACCTACATATAACAAAGTGAAAAGATTAATTTCCATTCTTCAGCCTCTCAATCCCAGGTCTTCAAAGAAAAATCTACCTACAGACTGCTTCTAAAATCAGATAGGAAAATTAAAGGCTGCATAGTTGTGAATCAAATTTGTTCCACTACAACCATGTTGCATACAATTACATCAATTGGTTCTGTATACACTCTAGAACTGACCAGTGCAAAGTTTAGCATAGAACCTGTAAGAAATAGGTTCCTAAGTACAGAAGTTTTGACATTCAAAAGGGTACCAAAAAGACTGATTTAGAGACCTGCCCCCTCTTATTTTTCCAAGAAATAGACTTTCTGTAAAAATATATACCATTTTTACAGACAAATACATTTACAAGTTGTTTTTGTCTTAAAAACTCGGGATATTCCATATCTGTAACTAATTGTTAAGCTTTAAGTCAAGTATTCTTGGCCAGTACTAGGCTAATAAACTAGAATCATTCAAACCAAGCCAACATACAACAGGTGTAAAAGTCCTGAACATTCACCCAAGTCCATGAATGAATGTGTGGGCATATTTAATGAATTCTGTGAGTAGCCCGGCTACTGGCCACTCTCCTGTCCTCAACAAGGAAGTAAGTCTTTCCACCCCATCTTCACTAAATGTAAAAGTCCTCCTCCGTGGCCTCCTGAAACTGAACTTTTCTTCTCTCAGACAGTTACTCTTCAATCAAGAGGGACTACCTTTCCTATTTGTTTATTCTTGTTAGCCATAATCCTCTTCCCATTTGCTTTTCTGGCTAGGTTGCTAGAGTGGAACTCTTACAGGTCACACAGCTTGGGCAGCTTTAAGTTCAACTTCATAAATACATTTGTTTTTACAGATGTATGTGGTTCTGGTGGCTGTTGTTGGTTAGAAGTCAAAAACTTTGCTTAAAGGCTCTTATTAGATATGCCAAAGCAGCTCCTACTCCAGCAAAAAGTAAAAAAGCCAGCAGCACATTTCTGAGGTTGCCTTCTAGATCCTGTACGTAGAAGAACTCCACGAACCCATCCCAGCCTCTTTGTTTCACTAGCCAGTCTCGTTTTGTCTTTACAATAATGTCTGTGATACTTTCTGCTAACAGGTCGATGCAGTTTTCTTGGTTTATGCTCTTCAAGTGTCTGGCCACAAAGGCACCAAAAGAAATTAGAATCACAACTCTGCACCAGTTTGTTACGCTGTCATTGAAAACGCAGACCAAAATTGGAGACAAAGATTTGACATCATCTTCATTTTTTATGTCCAGTTTCCGAAGCATGCTTTGGAAGGCCATCTCGTGTTTGCTCTGAACATTGCCCCCGACCCGTCGTAAGGTCTCTAGTGCCTTCCTGCCGGTGGCCCGAGACCTGCCCAGTGGCTTTGCTTCCTTGGCGCCGGTTGCCTGCTCCCGAAAGTACCGAGAGATAATCTCCAGAAACTGCCAGTACAACTCGTCCTCCTCCTCTGCTGGGGGTGGCGTCGAGGGTAGTGACCCATCCGTGCTGGGGCCATTACTGGCCTCCCCGAACAACTCCAGCAAGGGCAGGCCAGCCGCCGGCATCTCGAGAGGCTCCGGCTCGAGACGGTCCGGCTCACACTCGCGCACCGCATCTTCGGGCGACACAATGGCATCGGCGGCTGAGGCTTCCGTCCCGTCAGGCGGCAACGCGCGGCGGGTGGGCGGGAAGAACAGCAGCCTCACAGGGGTGGCAGTGACGTCGGGGACCTCGGCACCAGTGGGTGCCGGCGGCGCAACCCTCCAGGCGTCTGGCGTGAGGGAGGCCGGGGCGCTTCCTCTGGGACTTCCATCAATCCCTGCGCTGGCTTCCCCTGCCCCCACATCTCGGCCGGCCGTGGCCTCCTTCTCTGCAGCCAAAAGCTGCCCTCCCGGGGGAGTGGCGTCGCCGCTATCGGCCCCCAACCCGGCCCTCCGACCACTGACGCTGTGTTTCATTACCGTGTTTCCTTTGAGGCCAAACACAGCAAACTATCCACACCTGGGTGAGAGAGGAACGTGTGCGGCGACGACTCCTTACTCAACGGAAGCGGAAGTTAGGGGCGGAAATGGGTGGGCGGGGAGCTCCCCATCACGTTTTTAGGGCTGGGCCTCCTGGCGGCGTGAGCCGACTCTGCGAATCTTACTACTAATAGCTGATTGTTGACTGGGAGTCTTCCGATCACTTAAACAGTCAATTAACATATTTTGTTAAGTTATATGTATTACATACTGTATTCTTATAATAAAGTAAGCTAGAGAAAAGAAATGTTGGCCGGGCATGGTGGCTCACATCTGTAATCCTAGCACTCCGGGAAGCCGAGGCGGGTGGATCGCTCAAGGTCAGGAGTTCGAAACCAGCCTGAGCAAGAGCGACACCTCCCCCACCCCATCTCTACTAAAAATAGAAAGAAATTAATTGTACAACTAAAAATAAAAAAAGAAATGTTATTAAGAAAATCATAAGGAAGTGAACATATATTTACTATTCATTAAGTGAAAATGGGTCTTCATAAAGGTCTTCAACCTCATCATCTTGACATTGAGCAGGCTGAGGAGAAAGAGGAAGAGGAGGGGTTGGTCTTGCTGTCTCAGGGGTAGCAGAGTTGAAAGAAAATCTGCAAATAAATGGACCTGCGCAGTTCAAATCTGTGTTGTTCAAGGGGCAACTGTACTTTCACTGACAATGCTCCAAATTAAGTAAGTTTCTTTCAGCAGCAGCAGAGCCCTTACCTCTACCTGGGGCAAGGGTAGAGGGAAGGTAGTGAATGGACAATTGGGACAGGCCCCTGTAAGAACAACACAGCCGTACTCATTTCGTACCCAAGTTATACAGTTTAAATGTTTTTTCCCCTCCAAATCTCATGTTGAAATTTGATCCTCGATGTTGAATGTGGGGCCTGGTGGGAGGTATTTGGGTCATGAGGGCGGATGCCTCGCGAATGCTTCGGTGCCCTCCCTGGAATAATGAGTGAGTTCTCACTTTATTAGTTCACGTGAAAGCAAGTTGTTTAAAAGAGCTTGGCACCCCCTCCTCGCTCATGCTCCCTCTCTTGTCATGTGACACACCTATTCCTCCTCATGAGGAGAGGCTTTCTGAGGCCCTCATCAAAAGTATGTCAGTGCGAGATGTCAGTGCCATGCTTCTCATACAGTCTGCAGAACTATGAGCCAAACAAACCTCTTTTCTTTATAAATTACCTAGCCCCAGGTAGTCCTTTATAGCTGCACAAAACAGACTAATACACCAAGGTTCAGAAATTCTGTTTGTTGAATCCTTGGGTCAATTTTCAGAATGCTAAAATGGTTGTTTTTGACAATTTGTCCAACTTTTTAGTTGCTATGCACATAGGTATAAATTTCCCAAACTCGGGAATTTATTTACTCAAATACAAGAGGATTACCTCCATCAAGGTCAAAAAAAACCTTTCAATGGAGGGAGATGTGAGTCTGTCAGTCCTTGACCACCATCAGTGCAAGAATCAACAGTGGAGTGTGGGGGCTGTGGGCCGGGGAGGAAGGTGGCTGGTGGTCCCTCCACCACCTCCGTCACTGCCTGCTCGGCTTGTGTTGCCGCTGCGGGCGCCGCCGCCGCTCGGCCGGCGGGGCAAGACCGTGAGGCGAGCAAGGCCGCCGCTATGTTTGGCCGCTCACGGAGCTGGGGGGGCGGGGGGCCATGGCAAGTCCTCCTGCAACATTCACTCTTTGGACCACCTCGAGTAAGTGCGTTGGAGGTGGAGGAGAGAGGCCGCGAGGCTGGGCATGGGGAAGAGGGTGCATAGCCCTGGGCCGGGGCCGCAGGGAGGTGGAGAGTGAAGGTGAGGGGCGGAGAGGGGCTCTCGGGAAAGGAAAGCTGTAGGGTGGTTCAGAGCGAGGGCTCTGGCGTCAGAGCGCCTGAGTTCGAACCCTGACCCCATTGCTCTTGACTGTGTGACTTTGGACAAGTCGCTTAGTTTCTCAAGAGTCTCAACATCCCCACCTGTAAAGTAAGGGGATGCGATTTCAGTTTATGTACATGCGGACTTTGCTCTTGCTGGGGACCGACGGCGGCCACCAAGCCTCCCGGGGTGGTACTTCTTAGACTGGACAGTTTAGGGGTCAAAGGCCGGAGTCCCCAAGTTGGGCAGATCCTGGTTTGAATCTAGGTGTGTGAATTTAGGGCTCAGTTTCCTCACTTGTAAAATGGATAGTGTGACAGCACCTGCTTCCTGCAAGTGTTTTGAGAGTTGATTGGATAAGAGAATGAAATAAAGCTCAGAACATGTATTAATGCTCAATAAGGAGCAATAATTGAAGGAACAAAGTATTTTCTGGGGGGAGTTTAAGCAGGAAATAATCAGAAGTAGAGCTCTGTGGGAGGACAAGTGGCAAACAGGGCCCCTGGAAAGCAGGAGTGCACAGAGATTGAGACTGGCTTTGCAATCAGACCTGCCTTCAAATCTTAACTCTACCACTTAGTGGCTGTGTGACCTTGGGCAAATTACTTCACCTCTCTGAGCCTCCAGTTCCCCATCTGCAAGTGGAGATGATGAACATGGTACAGGATTCAGTAATGTCATGCTGTGTTTATCACTTCGGCAAGGCCTTCCCAGACCACCCTACCTAAAGTGCTCCTCTCATCCCAATTCCTTTCTGCCAGATCTTTCTCTTATTTCATTCAGTGCATCTCCACTATCTGTGATTATCCTATTCATTTCTACTTCTTTTCTGTCTCCTGTTAAACTGGTACTTTAAGGGGGATAGAGACTGCTTGGTTTGTTCACAGCTGTATTCCCAACATCTAGCACTGTGCCTGGCACACAATAGGAGCTCAGTGGATACTTAAAGAATGGAAAAATGAATCAATGAATTGGGGAGAGGTTCAGAGCATGCAGGCTGAGACCCAGGTTTTGGGGGCAGGTGGGGAGGGTGATGAAATATAGAGACCTTTGAGGAGGAAATGACTTCAGGGAGGAAGTGGCATTTAATAAATGTTTGTGAGTCTCAAGAGTTGGAGGGCTGGAGGGAGGAAATGACTTCAGGGAGGAAGTGGCATTTAATAAATGTTTGTGAGTCTCAAAGAGTTGGAGGGCTGGAGGGTTCATTAAGTGGTGAGGGATGGTTTTGGGGGGAGGTGCTAAGAGAACACAAGGATAGGAAAGAGGTCCGTGATAAGGTTGGGAGTGGGTAGGGAGGCAGGAATTTTGAATGGGAGGACAGCTGTCAGGGAAAGGGAGAGACTTAAGGATTTCAAGAATTTATGAGTGAGCAGATGTGGCAAGGAGGGGAGGATGGTTATCCAGAGGAGGCTGGGCCTCCTGTCAGCGTCCAGGTACCTGTAGGCTCTCACCTAACTCTGCCTGATCCTAGCCCTTTTGAATTACTTTAATAGTTATTGAATGCTTTATTCTGTGAAGGGTACTTGCTAAGGACTTCCTGTGTATTATTTCCATTAGTCCTCAGACATCTATGAGTTAATAGGAACTATTATTGTTTCCATTTTATAGAAGTGGAAACTAAGATTCGAGGTGCTTAAGTCACTTGCCTCCAGGTAACAACAGCTAAAGAGTGTCTATAGAGCTTGCACTGTCTTTCTGAATAAAACTTCCTGATAGGTCAGTTGGAGACACTTTTGACTCAGCTGAGCCTCATCACCAACGGAGCATCTTTGCCACCTGGCCAGCCAGACAATGGTAAAGGTTCTCAGGTTCTTTTGCAGTATCCTGGGAACTGCCTAGTTTCATTGTTGAGGTCGTGTGTCTGTCAGGTACTTCTTTGTTAGCCCGAACTGCCTGCCCTGGATCACGCAGATCAGCTTAATCCATATTACAGCCAGAAGAACCTGTGATTCATGCATTGGTGGGGGGCTTAGAAGATTCCCAGGTGGCTTGGAAAAGAGTGCCATAGGCCGGGTGCGGTGGCTTACGCCCGTAATCCTAGCACTTTGGGAGGCCGAGGCGGGTGGATCACTCAACGTCAGGAGTTTGAAACCAGCCTGAGCAAGAGTGAGATCCCCGTCTCTACTAAAAATAGAAAGAAATTAATTGGCCAACTAAAAATATATATAGAAAAAAATTAGCCGGGCGTGGTGGCGCATGCCTGTAGTCCCAGCTACTTGGGAGGCTGAGGCAGGAGGATCGCTTGAGTCCAGGAGTTTGAGGTCGCTGTGTGCTAGGCTGATGCCATGGCACTCACTCTAGCCCGGGCAACAGAGTGAGACTCTGTCTAAAAAAAAAAAAAAAAAAAAAAAAGAGTGCCCACACCAATGCTTGTGCTGCTCTTCATTTGACTCTTCTAGTAAACATGTAGGGTCTCGGGTATGGAACAGCTCATTCCCTGAGAGTTTATAGGCTGCTGGGGGAGACAGCCATACAGTCAGTGGCTGTGCAGTGTGGCAAGTGCTGGGATCACTGTAGGCCCAGGGGTCTGTGGGAACCCTCCTTGGACAGGTAGGAGCCACCCTATGGGATCGTGGGGTGCAGGAGGAAGAACACCATAATCAACCTTGGGGTTTGTGGCCTGTAGGGGTGGTGGTGGTGGTCGTGGTAGCTGTGGGAAACAAGGCTAAAGGTAGGAAGGGGCTTGGGATTTATCTGACATTTAGGGTGACCAACCATCCAGGTTTGCCTGGGACATGGAACTTTCATTGCTAAAACTGAGAAAGTCCTGGGCAAACCAGTAACCAGTACAAACTGGTCAGCCTATCAGTGACAAGTGACAGTTTCTAATATACTCTTGCCCTGACCTAGGGCAGTATGGGCTGAGAGGAGAGGTTAAGATATTTAAGCAAATTTAGAATCGATAATTATTATTATTATTTTTTAACACACAAAGCATCTGATCTGGGAACCCTCCTCTTCTAATAGACTTAATTTTTTTTAGAACACTTTGAGATTTACAGAAAGACTGAGAAGATAGTACAGAGAACTAGAAACCCTTTTTAAACCACATTATTCTTCATAACACTCCCAGCTTGCAAACTGGAAAGGAATTTTCCTATTAGGGTTTTGCTTTTGCTAAATAATAATGGAAAACTGTGCACTGTAGTCATTGTCTACTGGATCGAGTTAGTGATATAGTTGAGGCAGACTGAAATAGTCAAGAGGTTATTTCCTACACATCATGGGTGGTTTATTGCCGAGACTAGTGGCAAGGCTATGACATTGACTGACAAATGCCCACCACTAAGTAGAAAAGCTTTACTGATGGAGTCGTGTGATTGCTACTGAAATATCCTCTTTACCAGGCACTGCAAGTCCACAGCTGGTAGAACTTGGTGGTGGTTGTGTTGTGCTGTTGCCTTAGTTCTGGTCATCTTTGTGTGTGGGCCATGATTCTCGGTTGCAAATGACAGAAACCCAGCTCGAATTGTCTTAAGCCCCAAATGGAATTGGATAGCTCCTGTCACTAAATGGTCTGTCCTGGCTAAACCATGGCTGAATCCAGGTATTTAGACAATGCCGTCAGGAATCTGCCTCTTCTCATCTCTCAGCTCTGCCTCCTTCCACATTGGTGTCATTCTCAAGCAGGCTGTAGGTGTGCATCATATGACTTAAGTAATACCTGGGGAAAATAGAGCTTCCTTTCTTAATATTGCCAGCAAATGTCCAGAATTGAGTATTGTTGGACCAACCTGAGTTCTCATGCCATCCTCGAGCTGCCACTGTGGCCAGGGATATATGGTGCTGTAATTGACCAAGCCTCATTCATATACCCTTCCCTGAAGCCAGGGTGGGATCAGCTCCATCCAAGCTAGTGGACAGAGACTGAGAGAAAGGGGTGGTTCCCTATGGGAGAATCAGGAGTTACTACCCAAGAAGGTGGGTAATGTATGCCCAGCAGGTAGACATTCACCTACTCTTGGTGTGTTCAACTTTTGGCTAAGATGGTACTGACAGCTTTAGAGGTGGGGGTACAATATTGCCATATTGATTTTCTTAAAATATCATGTTCACCATATGACACATGATGGGTCCTAGGTACCCACTATGTCAAGTCTAAATTCTTTCAGGCTTTCAAAGTGCTCTAGACTCTTTTCCCACCCATCCAGTTTGCAGAACAGGCAGGGTCAGGAACATTCTTGATTGGCAGATACCTGCTTAAATGGAGACCTAAAAGATGAGTCATTGTTACCAAGCAGTAGGGGGACAGGGAGGAAGGAAGGCTGTTTCTGGCAGAGAAATGGCATTGGAGAAAGCTGGGCAGGGGACAGGACAGGGGGAGCAGTGCACATTGGCAGAACTCAGGTGGTTCAGTAACAGAGTGTACATGGGGTGGGGGGAATTGCAGGACAAGAGTGTAGAGCTATGGAGTGAGAGAGGTCAACAGAGTCCAGGTCCCTCTGGGCCCTGTAAATCATGTTAAGAATTTGGACATTAGAGTACAAACAGTGGGGAGCCATTGAAAGTTTTTAACCCCAGGAATGCTATAGTCTGGCTAAAGTTTGCAGAATGGATTGGAAGAGGGCCAGACTGAAGGTGGGTGTCTGCTCAGGGGCCACTGCCATCTTCTGGTGAGTTATGGGAGTAGCCTGCTGTCATCCATGTGCATTCCTATGGACGCTCCTTCTCTCTCTGTCCCTGGCACACACCTCACAAGCCCACTTGAGCAGCTGTCCTCTTCCTGCCCATCCAAATGCCAATTCTTCCCTAAAGATTGCACGGGTGACTTCAGCTCACAAGAGATTTACTGTCTTCTCTAACTTCTCTTGTGCTTGTTCTTGTTGTCCCTCTCAGTTATCACACTGTCTTCTCATTGCCAAGGAGTGGACCGGCTGTTAGGTCCTATGGGTTCTTCAAGCTTCATCTCAACCTTGGATTAGATCCCCAGGAAGCTTGCCAGGGTTCCTCAGGCATGTCCTTTTGCCATCAAAAATCGTCTTACTTTGTTACGTATCTTTTTGTCTTTCTCTCTCAATTTGAACATAAGCTCCATGAAGGCCTGTGTGACTTATTCAGCTGCATGTCTTCAGATGCCAGCATAGAACCTGGCAGATACTAAGCAATCAACAAATATTTGTCACAGAATGAATGAAAGAGGCAAGTTCTGGCCAGCCTGTTAACAACTACTTGCTCTCACCAGTTTGGTCACAGTGCCTGTGCTGGAGCTGTGACTTTTCTCTGACAGCTCTGCCTACACCCTCACCATGTATCCCAGGCCAAGTGTCACTCACTGGCCCCGTTTGACATCTTTAGGGGATGATTCACCAGGAGAAGCGCCGCCTGTGAACACCTTTCTCTGCTCCTCTAATATGATCCCCCCACCCCACCCCGAGTGCAGCTTCTCCTTGTCCTGCTGGCCAGAGGACTGGACACTGACCAGATAGGACACAGAGTGCGACACACTGGAGACCGTCTAGAGGGCCTCTGTCCAGGTGCTGAAAAGGCCAAACAGACACAGGCTCTGTGGCCCCCACCTCCCTCCCACACCTGACACGTTGTTATTTGGAGGTGTGTGTGAATTAGGGGTAAATTGCTAATCCCCCAGGCCTCCTACTGCTCTACTTATCCTTTCTCAAGCTCCAGCCTGGGGATAATTTTCAGAATCTTCAAATAGGAGCATCCTAAGAGGAATACTATGGTATGAGGCATAAAACCTGAAGCTATCTTCAAAAAATGCTGTCACTGAAGTTGAACTTGGACAGTATTTCTGTCTGAAATGGACATAAGTATTGATTTCCTAGGGGTGTGAGGCTTTATTAACTGTAATGGTTTTACCTGTGAAATTAGTGACTCTTTTGAGAAAGCAGGGTCTGTCGAGGCAGGATTTGTTTATATTCATCGTGCTTGGTGATAAACCTCCAGTGTGTTGGTTGGAGTTTTTCCATCTCCAAGCATTGGAAACTCAAGCTTGTCTGTTAGGCTGGGGTTAGCTAATGTGCAGGGGTCTGGTATGGGCCTCTACGTCTGCAGAGCTTCTTTTGGGGATAGGATAATGCTGGCTGTCTGCCAAAGAAATAGAGTAAGGGTAAGTTGTATGGACTTCCCTTAACATCAGAAACATATTTCCATACCTTTTTGGTTTGTTGTTTATTTGTTTTTCTTGAATGTTAGGCATTCATGATTTCATGTAAATGTTTGGACAATAAAAGTGTTGTTTACTTCAAAAGAAAAAAAAAAAAGAATCAACGGTAACACTGATTGGGAGATGGGAGATGGGAGATTTTTCTACTATTTTGCAATATAGCTGTTAGCCCAAACATGAAGAAAGGAACTAATATTTAATAGAAGATAGACATCAGTTTTTTTTTCTTTTTTCTTTTAATATAGATTTAGGCGGTACAAGTTGAATTCCATTACATGTTGGACATCAGTTTTGATATACACTTTGCTGATGTGATTTGAACTTTGAGCCATGTGGGTGGGCAAATCTAGGTGGCAGAACAAAAGAACAGAAGGCCATATGTCTGCAGGATGTAAATGAGAAATTAGGAATGAAAGGGATAGAGAAAAATATGAATAGAGTCTAATGACTTCTTTTTAAGGCCTCTTTTTGCCTAGATCAATTTTCCAATTACTTTGTAAATCCTTCAAGAGCAAGAACAGTCTTTTATGTTCTGTAAGATGCTTTAATGTAATGTCAGTACTGCACATGTGTTAAAATAACAGTAACTGGCTTCAATAGTGTGAGTAGTGTTAAAGGTTAGATTTGTTAGTATTATTTAATAATGAAGCCAAAATTCTAGCTCTGTAATGTGATGTGAGTCTGTCCCCCCAAATCTAGAAGATGGGACTGAGGACCAAACTCTGATCTTTTCTTTGCCCAAAAAATAAAAGAAAATTTTTCCTTTCTAAGGGGACCTGGTGAGTCATACCTACAAATGATAAAATCTCAGTAAACAGGTTTTTATGTTGTTGTTTATTTCCCAACCGTATTCTGGTATAGCATCACATGAAAGATAAAAGACCCTTAAACATTCCTTTCAGATGATTCCTGGTCTTTTGGACAAAGCTAACTCTTTTAGCCAATTGTCAACTAAAGAATCCCTAAATTCCAGCCTGAGCAAGAGTGAGACCCCATCTCTACTAAAAATAGAAAGAAATTAATTGGTCAACTAAAAATATATAGAAAAAATTAGCCAGGCATGGTGGCACATGCCTGTAGACCCAGCTACTTGGGAGGCTGAGGCAGAAGGAATGCTTGAGCCCAGGATTTTGAGGTTGCTGTGAGCTAGGCTGACGCCACGGCACTCTAGCCTAGACAACAGAATGAGACTCCATCTCAAAAAAAAAAAAAAAAAAAGAAAAAAGAAAAGAAAAAAGAAAGAAAGAAATACCTGGGAGACAGAAAAACATATTTTTCAAGTTAACATGGATTTTAGAAAATATACAGATATCAAAAAGTCAATTACATTTTTAAAAAAATAGGCACTCTGTTAGGTATTCTAGATGTTTAATTCAAACAAATGTCTTACACACTTGTACTTTAATATAAGTGATGCATGCCACTTTGGAAATGGATTTATTAATGAAATGGCAGATGCAATTAGAACTCTAGCTATTCAGGAATAGAAATTTTGACAAATCTATTTTTTCTTTTTCTGGAATATTTATTGTCATGAATATCTTCTGCAACTTGCAGCTCATATAACCAACCCATCAACTACTTTTCACCTTGACCACGAATTTATTTGTATGGAAAAACACAACAGTATTTGCTAAATATATGCAGTATCTTCCACCTAATTAGTACCTCAGGGCAGGTTGTTTATAAACAGAAAACAATAAGGGACATGCTAAATATCCCCAGCAGTACTCTCTGCATATTATTAAGTTTAGAAATAAGGAATACAGTTTGCATTTTAAACAATAAGCCAGCTATCTACCAGATTGCCATTAAGTACAAAAGGAACCAACTAGAATAGCTTGTGATCCATGAAGAAATAATACTGTCTGAAGCTTCATATATCACATGTAATTCCCTTTAGCATCAAATCAGAAATATGTTTAGAGGACAATGTGGAAATAGATACCATATTTTTGTTTTCAATATTAATAAAAACAAGAATGCTACTAAAACTATTCCCCCCTTAATGCTAAATATGACACAACTATGCCCATCCCCCACCATCTAACAATCACTCCCAAATGACTACCAAGTAACCATTAACTAGGATCACTATAGAAATCAGACACTAATCAGGGAGCATCTGGCTCAAGGGCCCGTAATGGGTTGCAGAGGATTGCACATCATGTTTCACATGCAGATGAGGTTGCCATCTGGTGGATTTTCTCTAACTAAAAGCTAATAACATTTATAGATATAAGTAAATCCTCTTGTAGTTGGGTAAATGCTGCCACTTTTAGAAAATATAGTTTCTTTTAACATATGTTGTGTCTATTTTCTGATTTGCGTTGAATGGGTACCTATGCTTTGTAACTGAAGTATGAGAAAAAAATACTAGGAAATTACATATACTAAAGCTTTGGATTTAAAAGGTAATAAATGTGACTACACATTTTTTTAACTTAGTAAGTTCTTGCTAAATAAAGTTTGTCACATTAATATTAAAAATGTCTAGAAGACCTATGACATCACATGACCTCTGTTTTAAATATTAAAGTATTGGCCTCTTCTGGTTGCCTATTATAAATAAATTAATAAATATTAAAGTGACTTTTGGTGTCATGTATGTCTTTACCTAATAGCCTTGCCATGGAAATTTGTGGTCAGATACATGCAAGAACTGTAAATGGTTCAATCTCTCTCTAATCTACTCTAATACAGAACAACTGTTGGTTCACATACCACCACCCACCTTTTCAAGTTTTCCTCTTCTCTCTGTCCTTTACTCACTAGAACTCTCGAAAAGTGATCTTCCATATATTGAAATATGACATCTGTCACTTAGAAGGCATGATATTGATTGAAACAGTGTGTTAGGAAACCACAGTCATTTGTTCTATATTCACGCCTAGGCCAGTTACCTGAATTCTGTCTCGTGCGAAAGGGGTGGCCTTGCAAAAATAACAGGAAAATACCTAATCCCACAATTTCCCCAGTAACAGTTACAGATCAATCCTATGAGTTCTCTCACTAACAGGTGCCCTGCAAGAGTTCTGTTTTGCATAACTTCTGAAAAGAGCTGAATGAATGGAAAATAGATGTAAAGCTCTCTTTTTCAAAATAGTTTTTTTTTTTAAGAATCTGCTTTAACAGAGTTCCTGAGTAAACAGCAGGAGAACGAACTACAGCCTCAACCATGTCTCAACAGAGTTATATCTCCTGTGATAATCCCTTCTCCAATGAAAGGCAGGAAACCAAGTCCTGGACTTTGACATCCTTGCAGTTTGTGTTATCTACCTGCTGCCACTTTTGCTATCAACTGATAGCCATCACTATTTTTTTTTCTCTTTGTCCCCCTTAAAATCAGCAAACCAATTGGCCTAGCTGCTGGCACCCCCTTCTCTTTCTTTGAGACGCCACACCATCTCTTCGCTCTCTTCCCTCCCCACAAGGAGACAAAATAAACCTTTTCTTTTATATCTTAATCTCTGCATGAGAAATCTTTCTCCACCTGCGCTGTGAGCACCTACAAGGCTTTCCACCCTAACACCCAGCCATCTCACAACTATATACTGTTTGTTAGCTCTTTTTAAAAAAGAGCATGGGTTGAGTTAGATCTGGATTAAAATCTTATCTCTGCTGTTTTTGAGTTTTTTCTCCTTCATAAATTAGTTCTCTGAGCTTCATTCCTCAGCTGTAGGAAAAAGAAGGGGCCTATGATACTGTAGGGATGATGTTGGGTTATTATAGGAATGAAAGGACCTATCAAACAATAAGTTTTAACACATCTCAATTAAATGTGAGAAATTTCTTTTGGAAAAGTATGTACTTTGCTGTCTTTGTATAATTGTCATTTCAATCTGTGCCTTTTTTATTTTTAACTGAGGCCCTATCTACTTTTCTACTTCAAAGATTTCAATTAACATTACTATGTTTGCATAAAATAACCTACATCAAAGCTAGTTTAAAAATAAATATGAGCAAATACATACATAAAAATATCCATTTAATACAAAGATAGCAACTGTTCCAGGGTTATTACATCACAACTGCAAATGTGATTTTACGTAAATGGGTATTTGTGACCTGTGATAAAATTTCCTTGACAGCAAGATGATGCAAATAGTTTTGCATATCAAATAACTTAGAAATGAGGAAAATGAGCTCTAAAAAACAGATGGCAAAAATAGACTTCAGTGATGTTGAAAATGCATTGAAGAATTAAAATAAAATTATTTCATGAAATGAATGGAAAAAGCAACACAGCTAAATTTATATATTTATAAATGTAGCTTTAAATAATTATTTAACTAGCTTGAAATTTTAAATGCCATAAGTAGATATTGGATTCATTCATCTATATCCCCCAAAATTTTTATAATCCAGTTAACAAGAAAAACTTTTTCATATTTTCTTATTGATGTGTCCTTGTATTTGAGGATATATAACATATGTTGACGACTACTAAATCTGTATCTCTAGCCTAACCCTTTCTCTTGAACTCCAGACTCAGATATTTAAATATCTCCTAGACATCTGCATTAGCATAGTCTACAGGAGGGACAGCAGAGCCAAATGGTTAAGAGTGCAGACTAGGAGTTAAATTAGGGGTTAAACAGACTGGGTGTGACTCCTGACTCCATCATTTACCAGCTCTGTAACTTTGGGCAAGTTACTTTTTCTGAGCCTCAGTTTCTTTATCTGTAAAATGGTGACAACAATAGTAGTGACTTCATAGAGTTATTATGAAAATTAAATGAGATATATACCTAACACACTTGGCTGAATGGAATCTAGTAAACACTGAAGTTATACATTCCATGTGAGGCAAATACAAAATAATAAGTCTGGTTTGGTATGCAAATCAGCACCATGGAACTAGTGTGGCATTGCTCAGCTCAGGGCAATCACAGGGAGCAGATGAGCTATGAATCAAAGCCTGAAGAAAACTGCTGTCAATGGGATTATGGACACAAATTGCTTCTCACACTATAGTTCCCTTTAATTCTGAACTAGGAGACTTAAACTTGACACTTGAATGGACTGGGTCATCAGTCCATTCTGGGGCCTCTATTTCTCATGTGTAGCTCCAACTAACAAAACTGTTAGCCATTTAGAATGCAGACATCCAAGTATGACATTGTCTTAGTTACTATTTCCAGTTATATGGAATATATTTGTAGAAATGTTCGGAATGTTATATTTTCTTATTCAAACAGCAAAATAAATGTTTTTCTCTGTCAGCCATTAAAAAAAAGTTATACATTCTGTTAAAGGAAACATAGACACACATATCTCTTTAAGACCAGCAATTTTTCCCCTGTGTGTCATAGCTGGCAGCCCTTTTTCTAGACTTGCTGTATCTAAATTGCTTTTTTTATTTCAAAATATTAAGGGGATAAAAACGTTTTTATTACATGGATACCCTGTATAATGCTTAAGTCAGGGATTTTAGTGTGCCCATCACCTGAAAAGTGTTCATTGAAACTGATAGGTAAGTTTTTACCCCTCACCCCCTCCCACCCTTTCCCTTTCTTGGTTTCCAATGTCCTTTACATCTTTTTGTGCACATCTGTGCTCGTCATTTAGCTTCCCATTATTAGAGAGTACATGTGGTGTTTGTTTTTCCATTACTGAGATACTTCACTTAGGGTAATGGTCTCCAGTTCCATCCAAGTGCTGGAAAGACATTATTTCATTCCTTTTTATAGCTGAATAGTACTTCAGTGTGTGTGTGTGTGTATGTGTGTGTGTGTGTGTGTGTGTGTGTATCACGTTTTCTTTATCCATTCATGAATTGATGAGCACTTAGGTTGATTCCACATCTTTGCAACTGCAAATTGTGCTGCAATAAACATTTAAGTGCAGGTGTCTTTTTGATAAAATGACTTATTTTTCTTTGAGTAAATATCCAGTAGTGGGATTCCTGGATCAAATGGTAAGTCTACATTTGTTTCCTTGAGGAATCTCCATACTGTTTTCCATAGAGGTTGTACTAATTTGCAGTCCTATCAACAGCATATAAGTGTTCCTTTCTCTCCACATCCGCATCAGCATCTATTGTTTTGGGACTTTTTAATAATGGCCATTCTGACACAGATAAAGTGGTATCTCATTGTGGTTTTAATTTTCATTTCCCTGATGATTAGTGATGTTGAGCATTTTTTCATATATTTGTTAGCCATTTGTCTATATTCTTTTGAAAAAACTTTTGTTCATGTCTTTTACCCACTTTTTAATGGTGGCATTTGTCTTTTTCTAGCTGATTTGTTTGACTTTGTAGATTCTGGATATTAGCCCTTTATCAGATATATAGTTTTCAAATATGTTCTCTCATTTTATAGGATGTCTATTAACTATGTTGATTGTTTCTTTTGCAGTGCAGAAACATTTTATTTAATTTCCATTTATTCATTTTTGTTGTTGCTGTATTTGTTTTTGAGGTCTTAGTCATAAATTCTTTGGCTAGGTCAATGTATAGAAGAGTTTTTCCTATGTTTTCTTCTAGAATTTTTATGGTTTCCTGCCTTACATTTAAGTCTTTTATCCATCTTGAATTTATTTTTATATATGGCAAAAGATAGGGGTCCTGTTTCATTCTTCTGCACATGGCTATCCAGTTATCCCAGCACCATTTATTGAATAAGCCTTCCTTTCTCCAAGATATGTTGTTGTATGCTTTGTCAAAGATCAGTTGGTTGTAGATAGATGGTTTTATTTCTGGGTTCTCTATTGTGTTCCATTAATCTATGTCTCTCCTTTTATACCAGTACCATGTTTTGGTTACTACAGCCTTGTATAATTTGAAGTCAGGTAATGTAACACCTCCATATTTTTTCTTTTCGCTTAAGATTGCTTTGGCTGGCCGGGGGCGGTGGCTCACGCCTGTAATCCTAGCACTCTGGGAGGCCGAGGCGGGTGGATTGCTCAAGGTCAGGAGTTCGAAACCAGCCTGAGCAAGAGGGAGACCACGTCTCTACTATAAATAGAAAGAAATTAATTGGACAACTAAAAATATATAGAAAAAATTAGCTGGGCATGGTGGCACATGCCTGTAGTCCCAGCTACTCGGGAGGCTGAGGCAGAAGGATTGCTTGAGCCCAGGAGTTTGAGGTTGCTGTGGGCTAGGCTGACGCCACGGCACTCACTCTAGCCCGGGCAGCAGAGTGAGACTCTTTCTCAAAAAACAACAACAAAAAAAAAAACAACAAAAAAAAAAGATTGCTTTGGCTGGCCAGACGCAGTGGCTCATGCCTGTAATCCTAGCACTCTGGGAGGCCGAGGCAGGAGGATCGCTCAAGGTCAGGAGTTTCAGACCAGCCTGAGTAAGAGCGAGACCCCATCTCTACTAAAAATAGAAAGAAATTAATTGGCCAACTAAAAATATATAGAAAAATTTAGCTGGGCATGGTGGCACATGCCCGTAGTCTCAGCTACTTGGGAGGCTGAGGCAGAAAGATCGCTTGAGCCCAGGAGTTTGAGGTTGCTGTGAGCTAGGCTGATGCCACGGCACTCTAGTCCAGGCAACAGTGCAAGACTCTGTCTCAAAAAAAAAAAAAAAGAAAAGAAAAAACATTGCTTTGGTTATTCAGGTCCTTTTTGATTCCAAATGAAGCATAGAATTGTTTGTTCTAGATCTGTGAAATATGATGTTGGTATTTTGATAGGGATTGCGTTGAATCTGGAAATCATTTTGAAATCACTTTGGGTGGTATTGATATTTTAATGATGTGGATTCTGCCAATCCATGAGCAAGGATTGTTTTGCCATTTGTTTGTGTCATCTGTGATTTCTTTCATCAGTGTTTCTAGTTCTCCTTATAGACATCTTTCACCTCATTGGTTAAGTATATTCCCAGATATTTTCTGTTCTTTTCAGCTATTGTAAATATTGTATTGTAAATGGTATAAATTTTTACTGTAAAGAAAAGAATAATGCAAGTTCTCAATCTTAAATAACCTGCAGGCTCAAATATATCTTACTGGTCTTTTGGAAAATTATTTAAATTTTCATTTCTTCTCCAGATTATTTCCTTTAATCCTAGATCAATTTTATGCATGTTTGACACTTATGCATTCTTGCTAATTTGCTTGACTGAATATGTATTAAATCATCACAGGCTGATAATATTTAGCAGTTTCATAAAGGTTTGGTTGCTTAGAAACATCAGCCATATTGCTTTCAAAAACAGGTTTTAAAATTATAGTAATGCCTCGGGAGGTTTTTCTTTCTTCTCTCTCTCCTTTTATTCCATCTTTTCTTTTACAAAGTATCTGATGTTATATTTTACAAAAAGAGTGAACTATTTGTGATTTGAACATTTATTACAAATGCTAAATTAAAGCTCCTGCTTGAAGTTCTAAATCATTAACCTTCAAATTAAGGTAGCTAAGATAAACTATTTAATATTAACATACTGAAAAACAGCAAAAAGCAGGGATAGTGTTCAAAATTCTGTTATGAATACAAATAAGTGTAGAGTAGTACTTGAAAAAGGAAGGAACGGGGAAGGGAAAGGAAATGAGAACATTATGACTCTTTTGTGATGTTCTCTCCCCAATCCTCCTCCTTACCATTTGTCCTTCCATTTTTACTATTCAAATTGATTCATCAAATAATCACTAATCATTTGCTATGAAGTAATTCATGAAAAGTGCACAGTTATTGGCACATAGTAAACATTCAATAAAGGTTAATAAATGTTAGTCATTATACTGTATGCCATCCCACTTCTTTGCCCTTTCCATACTTCTTTTCCCAAATTTACATATAGGCTGGGGTGTGTGGTGATTGTTGGGACAGAGGAAGACAATACAGACTCTTTTTTTAATACTTAAGTATGTTTGAATATTTTTTTGAAAATAATGTCTTGAATTCACCCATTTCATAAATCTACAACATTAAACTCCCTGCTCCATTCCTCCAATTAGGATCTGTTCCAACTAGTCAGTAAATGGAATGCTCCTTATATTTCCTTACTGAGGGTAGTTAATGTCTAAAGGCATTTTTTCATAGAAATACATTCCATCTCCAAAAAATAATATACAAGCCCATATATTAAATTATGTATAATTTTAAGTATTGGAAAGTCGATATAATGCAGTTTCTGTGGCAATAGACCTTTTGCTTATTCACAGTGCAGTGAATGGTCAGATATGGTTTACCAATGTAGGATTATTTCATGTTTCTCTGATACAGATTTTCACTTTTTGTTGCAAAGTGGGCTTCTGAATCTCCCATATTTAATGTTATTTGCTTTTGGCTGTATAATTTCTTAATATAGAATGTACTATAAGCCTTTCAGTTAAACAAGGCAAACTAAACACATATATTTATCTCTGCCATCTCATGAAGCCCCTTGGCCACAAGGGGGTTCATTCAGTCAGCTGGTGGTGAGGGTGAGCCTTAAAATTTTATTTTGGTTCACATGGTATACATTTATTACAAATTCCTTCTAAATTATTTTTAAAATAGATCCTCAGTTATATAAAATGAGTATGAAACCACCCTTACCATAAGGATAGTTTATACTACTTTATTTTCCATTTTTCTTTCAGATTCTCAGTAATAGCTACATGTTTATTTTATCTGGGCAAGTGTGTATGATATTTATTCTAAAATGTATCCTACAAAATCCGTGTTTTATATTTATGTTAATAAAATTTTACCAAAACAAACTTAGGAAAGATTTAGTGTCTCTTATAATCTAACAACTCTTCCCATGCAACTTTTATAATAGTAACACATAAGAGTTTTGATCAGGGTTATACCTGAGAATAAAATAATATTATGGACAAAGGGGGCACTAAAAATCGACAAGGACTTCCCATAAAACATACAATCTCTGGAATATTTATATTAACAACACTTTATCCAAACAACTTAGGGAAGTATGAGAATCTCTATTGATCTAACAACTATTTTCAGTATCTCTTTTCATAAGGTCAGAAAATGAATCTTTGTGGTTTTCCAGTGTCCCTTTGAGAAGTATCAGTGGTTTTAGGTTAAAAGTTTTAGTTCTAGGTATAAAATATATCCTGAATTTTTTTTTTTTTGAGACAGAGTCTCACTCTGTTGCCCAGGCTAGAGTGCCATGGCATCAACCTAGCTCACAGCAACCTCAAACTCCAGGGCTCAAGCGATCCTCCTATCTCAGCCTCCTGAGTAGCTGGGACTACAGGCGTGCACCACCATGCCTGGCTAATTTTTTCTATATATTTTTAGTTGGCCAATTAATTTCTATTTTTAGTAGAGATGGGGTCTCGCTCTTGCTCAGGCTGGTTTTGAACTCCTGATCTTGAATGATCCTCCCACCTCGATCCCAGAGTGCTAGAATTACAGAAGTGAGCCACCACGCCAGGCCCTGAAATTTTTATTTATTTATTTTTTGACATTAACCAGGCAAGAAGATGACATTTTTATTTTATTTGTTCGAATTTTAGGAACTGATTTGGGGAGGGCAAAATTAGGAGTTCTCAGAGGAGATTTGTGCAGTTGATTAGGTGAGATCATAAGTGCCTGAGAAACAATACTTCTTTACTTATTTAACCAAAGTAAAAATAAAGCATTTAAAAAGACACATACAAGGTAACACTGTTATAAAGAATGTTACCTATTTCATAAGTAGTGAAGAGTATATGTTCTTTTTTTTTTTTTTTTTGAGACGAAGTCTCACTCTGTTGCCCAGGCTAGAGTGAGTGCCATGGTGTCAGCCTAGCTCACAGCAACCTCAAACTCCTGGGCTCAAGCAATCCTCCTGCCTCAGCCTCCCAGAGAAGAGTTTATGTTCTACGGGTTTTTTCCCCTTAAAGACAATCAAGGACATAATAAAGTGAACTTAAATCATAGAGATTTTTTCTGGTAAGATATAGAATCTCTGCTACCTAGGCAGATTACACAGAAGGTAAAGAATAATTTTTCATTGTAGGTGGAGGCATTAATTACTAAATAAAGGAAGCAAAGTCATCTAAATTGAGAGGCCATCATAAACATTTTACTTTATTTCATAGCTTCTTTTCAGACTCAGGTATTACAAACAAAGGCAAATGCAATTCACTTTCCAAGTTTTATCTTTCTTTCTGCTCTTTCATATTCATTTAAAGGATCTGTGAGATCAAAATGATTTTCATAATAATACTAAGATGTTATCTGTCTTTTTGACTCTCATCCTCTCATTGAGTCTACAGAGGAGTTTTCCAGAGGCCATGGGATGTGTGATATTACAACAGATTAAAGGTAGAATCAGATACAAGGATCCAGCTGTCTTCTATTTAGCCCAGATAATAAAGAGTTAGGAAAATGTAAAACAGTGATATTCTT
The DNA here is from genome assembly GCA_963574885.1 of Lepilemur ruficaudatus. NCBI lineage: Eukaryota > Metazoa > Chordata > Mammalia > Primates > Lepilemuridae > Lepilemur > Lepilemur ruficaudatus. The sequence continues at coordinate 37,898 of CAUYRT010065903.1, forward strand.
CTCATGAAATTTTTTGTTTTGAAAAATATAGTTATTGCTCATAAAAAATAGGTCATTTATGTCAACATGCATTGTGTTCATCATAATTGCTGTTTTCCAATCAATTGATATTTTAAAATGTTACCATTTTTTAGTCTATAATGTGATAAAGAGCAATAATTACAACCCACATTAACAAAAGCTCTTTGAGGTTCTTGATAATTATTAATAGTGTAAGAGGGTCAGGAAAACAGGAAGCTGCTTTTGGAAAAAAATTACTCTTTTTCCCTGAAAGACAAAAGCACATAGACTGTTGTAATTCTGTCACTGTTACTCCTTGAAGAGTCTCAATTACCCGTATTAATTATAACTTTTAACCAAAGTACCTAACTTCTAGAAGTTAGGTATTAAGTTCTATTCTATTCAGTTCTAGTTGAGAACTGTTTGGCATATACATGTAATTTAATAGAGTAGCAGAGCTTAAGAATACATATGACAAAACTTTCTATATCCACACAAATCCCTTTTATAACTTCCTAAGGTGTCAAAAATAAACACATTCATCACATGACTCCAAGATATATTAATAGCATCTTCAGCTGGGCATGGTGGCTCATGCCTGTAATCCTAGCACTCTGGGAGGCTGAGGCAGGCAGATTGCTCAAGGTCAGGAGTTCGAAGCCAGCCTGAGCAAGAGCGAGACCCCATTTCTACTAAAAACAGAAATAAATTAATTGGCCAACTAAAAATACATAGAAAAAATTAGCTGGGCATGGTGGCGCATGCCTGTAGTCCCAGCTACTCGGGAGGCTGAGGCAGGAGGATCGCTTGAGCCCAGGAGTTTGAGGTTGCTGTGAGCTAGGTTGACGCCACGTCACTCTAGCCTGGGCAACAGAGTGAGACTCTGTCTCAAAAAAAAAAAAAAATAGCATCT
>CAUYRT010065905.1:0-15291 GCA_963574885.1 Lepilemur ruficaudatus
CAACATTTATTTCCTATTTATTGACAGCAGGCTAGTAATAGTGACTATTTGGCCCTATATTGGTCTGTCTGCCTGTCAGAGTTTTCTGAGCACTGTGTGTCTTTTTTATTCACATCCTTTCAGACAGGGATTGACATGTAACAGGTACTCAACAAATCTTTAATGGATAAAGAAATGGAAGATAGGATATGAAAAACTATACTGTTTAAGATAATTCTTATTTACATGTACTCACCATGAAATTCGTATTAACTGATCAACATATAAGTGCATATACAGTAATAACATTCATCGGGTGTTGGGCAGATGGGAGGGGGGGAAGAGGGGATGGATATATTCACACCTAATGGGTGTCATGTGTACCATCTGAGGGATGGACACGCTTGAAGCTCTGACTCGGCGGGGGGGCAAGGGCAATATATGTAACCTAAACATTTATACTCCCGTAATATGCTGAAATTAAAATAATAAACAAAAGATAATTCTTGTTTTATAACAATTCCTAAAATAAAACCCAAACAAAACAAGCACAAATAATTATATGTACACTTCAAATTTGCATCAGTTTCTTCTTTTACACTTATTCAAACCAGTAAATGAGATGTGTAGGAAAAAATTTTGGTCATTCTATTTTAGGGTGTCCTCCCATTATAATTTTAGAATTCTACTGTGTCTGTCAGATTTTTAATGCCCTACTATTAAAAGAATGCCTACATGCTTCAAATTGTAGTATTGTAAAGGTAGTACAACGTGACATTTTTGGAGGTGTTATATCTGCACTAATTTCCAATTAAAATGATGAATTAAACGTATCATTAGTTTATGCAGCATTCATTTGCACAGAAAACTATCTATGCATGCATCTGTCCATGCATATATTTACTAATTATGTCATCAATTCTAAAGCCAAAGCACAAATGGAGAGTGTTAAATATCATTTGTAAAGAGTGCCTTAGTAACATACACAAGGGTAGGATTATGCTACTCGCAATCAATATGGAACTGAACATAATTTATTTGAGTTTATCAACTGCTCATACATTTTGATATGGTCTATATATACAAAATTAGAAAATTTGTTCTTTATAACTGTTTTTAGAATTAACTTTTAGAAAACCCAATCATTCCTTTTATTAGGAAAGCCCAGGTGTAACTGCAATAGCCAGCCAATGTTATACAGCAGTGGTAGTTCAAGTTCCAAATTATGTATTTTTCCTTAACCGGTTAGTACAGATATACGCCTCTCAGTAGTGTAAATCTGTTTATTGCTTTACTCTAAATCCTCAAGCATTCGCCCAACTACCATAATTCTTCTGAGAAGACAAGTTCCTACAAAGACTGCACATGTGTAACAAGTGCAGTGATCAAAAAGAAATTATTTTTTTAACTATGAAATTTTAACAGATGCTGCCTAAGTAATCAAACCCATAAAAAATACAAGGTGTAGCTGAATGAAAAATCTTAACTAAAGACTAGGACATCCATGCCCTACTCTCAGCTTGGCCTCACACTGGTCATTAAGCTTTAGGTGAAGAACAATTTTGACATTTCTCTACTCTGGTAATGCCTGCTTTACAACCTTATGGAAATTAATGGGGATATTTTTTAGACTGAATAGTTTAGTTCAACAAATATCTATTTACCGCCTACTATCCGTTGTGCACTCGAAAATTAACAGCAAATCAGAGAGAAAGTCCCTGATCTCATGGAGATTTAGAGACCACTCTTATAAGGCTGTTGAAAAGAATCATCAGTCATTTAGTCATAAATAAAATGACTGCAGAAAGTGATTAACACTATAAAATCTATAAGTCACATGCCAGGAGGCAGGGAGGGAAGGAAGGGTGTAGTTACTTTAGACTGTGAAAGGACAAAGGACTCTTTCTGAGGAGTGACACTAAATTTGAAACCTGAATGACAAAAGAGAGTTTTGGGAGGAGATTTCCGGTCAAGAGGAACAAATACAAAGGCCTTGGGATAGATTTCTACCTGTTGGAAAGGGAGGGAAAGAGAGAGTCACAGAGCCAAAGCATAGTGAATTCAAGAGAGAACAGATCAGGTAAGGCCAGAATGGAAATCAAGATGCACATGCAGCACCATGCAGCCATAGTTAAAAATGAAAATTTTAATCTTTGTTGAATGGAAAACTCCAGCGGGTTTGAAACAAGGAGTTTCATATTCTCATTTATGCTTTGGGAAAAGGTATGCTTGGCTTTCATGCAGAGAATGGCCATCAGGGATAAAAGAATACAAACAAGGAGATGAGAATAGAAGGTATCACAGTCTTCAATGTGAGAGTTGGTGGTGGCGTGGGTATGTGTGGTAGTGATGGACAGGGTAACACGTGGACAGTTGGAGATGTATTTTATAGATGGATGAGGTTGCTGTTTGAATTACTTTGATTATACCTCAGAGAACTTATGTGAATGAAATGAGGATGTCTGTGTAGATTCCAGAAACTCTAAACAGACCCAATTATAGTTATAAAGTTATTATTATTACCTTGATTTGCACAAAGGGAATTTATACTTGCATGCACAAATTTGGGCATTATAATATTTTAAACTTTTTCTAGGCCCACAGGTCTCTACATTCAACTTCCTAAAATACGATTTGAAGATTCTGGTTTAGTAAATCCAATGGGTTGCCTCAAATGATCTCACATACTAGTCCCACACATTATTTCATCCTCTACCCCTCATAAAAGACAAATGTCAGATAGTACACTTTGGGAAAGTCTGATGAATCATATAAATGAATAATGATAACCCATCAAACCTTTTCTAAAAATGTAAAACAGTGTCTTCTCGGTGTCAAAGAGTATCTTCCAGTTTAAAATAATCATATAAATCTTGAAATAATGGAAGGGAAATGGAAGGAGTTCCAAATGTTTGAAAAGTTAAGCATAAAGGAAAATTAAGAGATACATGTGAGAGAACTTGAAGAGGAAAACTAGTCTGCATTGTGGGGTACGTTGAGGCCTCTCTATAGAGGACACTGGACAATTTTTCTACTTCACGTAGAACAAAAATTATTTATTTGAAGTTCTTTAAAACCAAAAGTAAATTTTATTTGTTGTTTCTGGATTATCATGTAATTCTGTGATGCTAGGAAACTATATATGATCATACTTTTCAAGGACAATTTCAACTAAATGATTCTTATATGCAGACAATATGATTTAAGGGAGAAATGTACTGATTCTACTGCTGAACTTCCTTGGGTTCAAATCCAGATTTACCATCTGCGCAACTACCAGCAAGTTGCTTAACCTTTTTGAGCCTCCCTTTCTTTCTCAGCAAAGAAGGATGCTGTGATGCTCAGTGGGTCCATTTATGTACAACACCTAACACAGAAGTATCATTAAAAAATAAACTGCTATTATTTACATTACACATAATAAATTACAAATACGAAGTTTTAAGAAAGATAATTTAGTAAACATAAGAAGTATTTTGGGACTATCACTTCCTTTAGAAATACTTAAATTTCCGGACCCTGTTGTCTCTGAAAAATTGTCACATATTTCATTCTAAGGGAGATATTATGAATAAGCTTAGATAAAATAGAAGCAACTGACATGGTCATTATTAAATATATGAATATAAAGTATATATTGGCAATTGAAAAGTAATCAGTGAAATATGCACTGAATGTAAATTTATTTTCATTAAAAAAAGACTTGAAGTATGGAATACATGTTAGGGAAAATATATCAAACATTTGTTACAAAGTAGCTAATGTACTTGAGCTGTTTCATTTTGTTTTAAACTTAACTAGAACTCCTGAGTGTCTCTGCTTTCTTATCTTGCTCAAATCACGCAAACATATACCGTTGCCATTAATCAGCATTCTATACCTGGACATGGATTTCTCCAAATAAATTTTAAAAATATGGCTGAAGAACATGAAAATACGTAATGATGTCTTCTATCTTGCAGAAATAAATCACCATTTGCTTCTTTTTTTGTGTGTATGTCAAGCAATAAATTTCATAGTCAAAAGGTAATAAAGTGGAAGCCCCATGATCCATTCTCTAGTCCTCACCACTGCTTAGCTAAGGGCTCATTCTTTGGGAATGATTCATATGACAGCGAAAAACCAACAGACAAAAGTCTGCTTCTTTTCAATACCTGCCAGCAATGAACAATGGAAATAGCACAGCACTGCATGAAGCAGAGCATTGTGGATTTGGTCAAATCTTCCTGTGCTTTGTTGTACTACAACAATTTAAATTTTATACATAATAAAAATAGACATGAGAAAAGCCAAGCTTTGTTGCTTTGTTAGATCATATGTACAAATAAGAGCCTTTCACAAAATTCACTTAATCAAAATTTTGTAAAACATGCAAAATATGATTTATTGATTAAATATGTTGTCTTATTTGCAACAAAAACTGATGTGTTAAGTAGCATAATATTTTTTTATGAAGTGAAATCTACATTACAAATACCATTACAAACTATTTTGATGAAAGGGGTTGAACCTTGCACAAGTTTCACTTTAAGTGCAAATGTCTCATAACAATAGCATGAACTGTAGTTATACACATAGGCTCCCTCTGTGACATGTTTAATTTATATCATCATCGTTAGAAAATGATATTTGAAGAGGACAGCTCCAGTAATAAAATTCATAAGAAATCAACATTGTTTTTCCTCGTTGTCAACCTTAAATTATAGGAACAATTTAAATGTTTAACACGAAATACATTTTAAATCTGTTTACCATAATTTTTCAAAAATATTAACAGGGTGTTGAAGTCAAAGTAGTGCTTAGGAGTTGTATTGAGGAAGGATTTTAAAATAAAAACCCTGAAAACCGTAGTGAAATTATATATACAGAAAACCAATCAATAAATAATACAGTTTTATAATCCATGATCTTAAAAATATTCAGGATTATGAGATTTTAGGAATAGAAGGGGCCATAAAAGAAATCTAATAAAACTTTACTTCTTTTGTGAAAACCTCCTCTTTAACAGGTAATTTTACACAGATTCCAGAGGAACTCACTCTCTCATGGCTAGATCATTCCATAATTATAATATTCTATTATTAGAAAATCGTCCTTCCATTTTGTCAAAAGCTATTTACTCATGGTCCGTTTCTCTCTTCTGGACCACAAAATAATCCATCTTTGCTCTCTTTCACACGGAAAACCTTGAAAAAAATTTAGAGTTATCCTCTCTACACTAAAGTTTTCTTATCTAGGTCAACTATCCCCAGTTCTCTCAACCATTTCTCAAGTGACTAGGTAAGAGAACACTCACTCTCCGTTGGACCTGTGAAAGCTGTCAATATTTCTCTCATTATGTGTGGCTCAGAATAAGCCAAATATCTAAGTGTGGTTGATCATTTCCCTTAATAAGTGGAAGTTAAAAGACCTGGGTTGTGGAATGACACCATCATTTTCAGTTGGAAATAAATTTCTTCTTGTAAAATAGAAATAGTGATTTCTTATTCTTCAAAATATGCTAGCGCTGCCTAGCACACAGCATTGTGGTATGCATCAAATAAAAACAAATAAAACTGATAGTGCTTTGAAAATTATAAAGCACTATAAAAGTGTCAGGTAGATATGCCACTATTTCAGCATTCTCTTAAACATTTATTCAATCTTTTTCTTTATTACATTTGGTTGAATCTTCACTCTTTACTTATGAACTGTTGTTAAGTGAGATATAATAATACTAATTATTTAATGTCTAGTAAATCTCAAGTGCCATATTAGTACTTTACCTATAATATTGTGTTTGATCTACATGACCTTGTAGAGATAGCACAATTAACTCTATTTTGTATATTGAAGAATTCTCATCCTGTACTTATGCAAGATTGTATGTACAACCTTTTTTTTGACATTTTAAGAAAAATATTTATGTGATACACAAACATAATTTAAATTTTTCCTTCACATCATATACAATTGTTTTAATAGAACCAAAGGTGAATCTCATGAAACAAGCCCAATTAATGGATTGAATAAAGCTTTTAATACATCACAATAGGCTCTTATAATAAATACACTAAGATATTAAATTCCCCCTATTGGTTTCAGATCACTGTTTTCTGGACCAGTGGACTCCAATTTTTTTGAATACAACTCATTATCTTTTAAAAATAATTGAGCCAATTTTCAATAAATGTAAATACTTTTGTTTTTATATATATTTTACTTTTTTTAAGTTTCAGAATATTACAGAGGTACAAATGTTTTGGTTACATAACCCAATTTTTTTTTTTTTTTTTTTGAGACACAGTCACACTGTGCTGCCCGGGCTAGAGTGCCATGGCGTCAGCATAGCTCACAGCAACCTCCAACTCCTGGGCTCAGGCGATCCTCCTGCCTCAGCCTCCTGAGTAGCTGGGACTATAGGCATGTGCCACCATGCCCGGCTTATTTTTTCTATATATTTTTAGTTGAACAATTAATTTCTTTCTATTTTTAGTAGAGACAGGGTCTCGCTCTTGCTCAGGCTGGTTTCGAACTCCTGACCTTAAGCGATCCACCCGCCTCGGCCTCCCAGAGTGCTAGGATTACAGGCGTGAGCCACCTCACCCGGCCTTGGCCACATAAATTAATGTACTAACATGTACATTAGTAAAACTAGTAATTTAAAAGGATGATTTAAATGTAAATAGAAATCCTAAAATTTTCTCATTGGGATATCCTGGGTGTCTGGATTATAAGCAACATGCTTTAAAGCTTCCTACCATTGTTCTATAAAACAGGCTGGCAAACTGAAGTCCAAAGGTCAAATCTGGCCCATAGAATATTTTTACACAGTCCACAAACTCATGATGTTTCTTATAGTTTCAAATGATTGAAAACCAAAGAATATTTGGTGACATATGAAAATTATATGGAATTAAAATTGTATTATGAAGTTTTACTGGTACACAGCTCCACTCATTTTTTTGTGTGTCCTGTTTATGGCTACTTTCATACTATAACTACAGACTTACGTAACAAAGATTTATGGTCAGTGAAGCCTCAAACATTTGCTCTCTGGCACTTAGAAAAAAAAGCTTGCAACCCCTGTTATTGACCAGTAAAATCTTATTTTTATTAGAAGTATGAAGACAGCTTTTAGAAATAAGACATTTTGTTGTTAAGGGAACAAGCCTTATAGTCTTAGACTTTGATTTCTATTTCTGTCTATCACAAGCTACATATTCCTTGGAAATAATCTTTGCTTTCTGGTCCTTTGGTTCTGCATTTGTAAAATGACATTAGATTATATGAGCCTTCTATTCTCCAAAGCTCCATTTTATGTTCCTGAAATGTGCCATGCATATAAAAATACATCTGAGATACACACACACACTCATATACCACAATAAGAACCAGACATATATGGTTCAAAGAGTCTTTCTAGACTTGATGGGAAAACTAACCATAGTAATAATAAAAATAAATCTTAACATTGATAATACAGTTGGCATCATTTAGTGTATGACTAAGAAATGCATTTTCAAAGTGTTATGCTTGAAAGAACAGAACTGTAATTTAGGAAAATGAATGCTTCAGCATAAATAAATTATGACCTTCAAGACCATAAAAATGTAAATCCGAATTTAATGAAGAATTAAATACTCTAGAATTTACCATTAGAAAACCAATTTCATTTTGAATGCTATAAAGTTTATTTCAAGTTTTAGAAAGTCTTACAAAACATTTTCCAAAACTCTCTAGGTTGCAAACTAGACTTATTTTACCAATTCAGTCTTCCTTTTACTCTGAAAAATAAGCTAAAATAGTTATATAAGCAAGTACATTATAAAATATACTATTAAAAGCAAGTCATGTGTAAGAGACTTCTGATTTATTTTTAATAAATAGAAAAAAGTCTTTTGTCTTTTTAATAAGGGGGTATTCTAATTTTGACATTCTGAATTATTTTTGAATTATTTTTCTGGGTCAATTTATTAATAGCGGTAACAAAGATTTTAAACCTTCTGGTAGAAAGCATGTAATGGTGATTAAGAAGTTTTTTCACCAGTAGTTACAGCTTGTAAAAATACTACAGGAAAAGTATGCCAAATAACAGAGGTAGATTTTCCAGATGCCTAGGAAATCCCCCTTCTGTGTGAAAAAACATTTGGAATCTAAATAAACTCCCTGAAGACAATAGGTTACCAGTTCCTCTCCTGTCTTATAGTCACTGTCTAACTAAAGTTTTTTGATGATAATGAAGGAGCATAACATTCTCAGACATTGAGATTGTGGTTTTATTTCAGAAGAAGAAAATTATTGACCCAATTTCAGAAAAAAACATAGCATTCATGTTCTAACAAGCACTAACATATTTAAAAACACACAGAATTATACAGGTGACTATCTTTAAACATCGCACTTAATTTTCTTTTGCCCTTGTCAAACAGAACTAGTCATATTTTAAGAATAGATTTACTTTACTCTCAAGAACAATTGTCAAAAAATTGCTAACTTCATTCCTGAAACTGCCCATTTACCTAGCATACGTTACTTTACCACACTCAGTATGATTACCTTGCATAAAATATTTGCCCATTTTTAACCCTTTTGACAGAATATTATATCATGTAATTACAAAGATTCAGAGTCAACCATACAGTTAGAAAACGTGGTTTAGTTTTTAGCTTAGTCTAATTCAATTAACAAGCTGAGGATCTTTTGCAGGTGAAGCATCAAGGCAGGCATTGTGCAAATACAAAATCGAGAGAACAAAGTCTATTTTTGTGGCAAAGGAACCTGCTCTCCTACTCTGTTTTGTTAGTTAGATCATGTTAGCTTTATATAAAATGCCATTGTCTATAACAGTCTGGGATAGTTTTCCCTTGAAACTGATGATGGTAACACTTATGTGGAGCTGCAAATGGCAAAATTAATATAAATTTCTTGGTTCTTGGCAATATTCAATAAATAATAGCCATTTTTAATGATGCTCAGGAGAAACTAAAAATATTCTGGTGGTCAAGATCAAATATTTCAGAAAATTTGATAAAATAGTGAGATAAAATTTAAAGAACTATCTGATCTTAAATTGGTTATATTAAGAGGCAATAAATAAATTTCAAATATGTCATTGTTTACATAATTTGAATAGTTGCTCTTTTGGAGTTATCTCCTTCATCAGGATAAGCATGAAAAAAAACAGTCTTATCACTACAGGCACACATTATTTTTTGCCAACAAATGGGGTTATTCTACATATTCACCTTATTCATCTCTTGGATTTGGGCAAAAATAATTTTCACTATCAAAAAAACCCCAAGGTCACCAATAACTTCCATGTAGTTAAATCCACTGCTCAATTTTTGATCCTTACATTCTTCCCTCCCCTTGATGTTTTTCCTTCAATTGAATGCTAGGACATTTGTCCCTCTTGGTTTCCTCCCTATATCTCTGCTCTTCTGCGGTCTCTTTTGCTGGTAACTTTTCAGCGTCTCAATTTCTAAACAGCCTTTGGGTCTCTTCTCTATTCTATCTCTGTACTTACTAGCTTGGCTATTTCCTCCAGTCTCATAAATTTAAATACTATGTATTTAAATAATTCTCAAATTTATATTTCCATTTAGCCTTCTCCCCTGAATCCCACATTCTGATAAACTATCAATTTGACATATCCATTTGTACATCTAATAAACATCTCAATGTCAGCATATTCAAAAATTGAACTCTGATTTTACACTCCTGCTTTCTTTCTCTTTTCAATAAATAACAACTCCATTCTTCATGTTTTGCAGGTCTTAAACTCTGAAATTTACCTTGACTCATCTGTTTTTCTCACCCCACATACAATTCTCCAAGTCAGCAAATATTATTGATTATACCTGTCAACACTTCTCACTCTTTCTACTGCTAGTCCCTGGATCTAGCCACCACCTCCCCACTGTGTTTTGTTTTGTTTTGTTTGCAATAGCCCAACTCTTTCTTCTCCATCCTCATTCTACATCAATCTCTTCTCAACACAGCAGAAAGAGTGATCAGGTTTATATGTAAGTGAGCTCATAATATTCTTCTGCTCAAAATGTACTTCATTGTAAGTAAAAACTAAAATCTTTGCAATGGAATATAAGGCACTGCTTGATCTTCCTCATCTCTCTTACATCTTTGACTTCATATGCTCTTTTCTCCCCCTCGCTCATTCTTTTCAGCTACTTTGGCCTCATTACTTTCCCACAAACACATCAGGAACACACTTGGACTTGCTCATTTTCTCTGGCTAGAATGCATGGCTTTCTCCCTCTCTACCTGCATGCATTCACTCAGCTGTCATCTTCCTTCATCAGCCTGTATGGACTTACAACCTAATCTCACCCTCCTTGAAGACCCTCCCTAGTTCTCTTTTCTACTTTATTTTTTTCCTTAGCACAGATCAACATCTGATGTACCGTGTATGTTATTTACTTCCTTTTGCATTGTCCATCTTCTCCCAATAAAATGTTAAGCTCCATGAGAGCCAAGATTTTTGTCTGTTTGTGTACTGCCATTTCTTCAACCAACATTCGTGCCCAAACTTAAGGAGACACTCAAAAAACATTTGTTATCAGTGAATAAATAGTAAAAGTTTACAACTTGTGTAGTAATTTAACAAAATATGTCTTGATTTCTGTTTTGTGTCTTTACCACTCCTGTTTCTCTAGGTCTGGAATATTTCTTGCTCTTGGCTGGCTTTAAACTCCACTCGAGTGACTTTGATCTTTCAATTTAATGACAAGCCAATCAAATTCCAACTGTATATACATTTTGGTTTCTAGATTTCCTGCATCTTGGCCCCACCCACTTGGCAGGTGAGACAGCCTATTTGCTCTGCTAGCCTTGTCTAGCAGAAGTCACTTGCTGTACCACCACCCAGTGTCTGTTACTCATTTCTCAACACCAAGTCATGCCAATCTGGCTGGGTTTTTCACATCACCTTTTATGGATTTGTGCCTCTTGCACCTAGATGCACCCAAAAGATACTACCTACCTCATTCCAAAAGGCATGTCTGCTTCCATTTCTCTGCCCTCCCTCGCCTGCTTCATACCATTGCAATCTTCCCCAGCTATGTCACAAGACAGGTCAAGTACTCAAAAGTGCCTGACTCCTGTTGTTATCATCTTTCGCTTTCTCAGGTATAAGCCATTTCAGGTAAATATGACTCTTGACCAGAATGAGGAAAGGGTGAACTTCTGGTGCTCCAAAATATCCAGTCCATGATACCAGGAAAAAGACAGTATGAAGCTTCTAGGGTGAGGGTGAGGTGAGGGTGAGGGTGGGTGAGGGTGGGTGAGGGTGAGGTGGCTGTGGCTAGATTGTTCTAAGAGTATGGCAGTCTCCCATGAGGCGAACCCTAATGATACTGTGTCTTGGTCCTCCTCACCTTAGGAGAGAGAGAAAATCATTTCCCCTTTTAGGATGGTAAGAAGAAAATGTCACTAGGGGATGTACCTAGGTACCACCCTTTACTATGTACCTTTATTTCTTAGGAGTTCGAAATGAAAAGGTTTTTGTTTTGTTTTGTAACGATCAGGTCTTATGAGAAAAACATGGTTATAAACAATTTTCATTAAATCTGTAGAGTGCTATAATAGAAGTGTGCATAAGAAATATATTGTACATCGACATGTGCAAAGCTAAGGAGACTAGCAAAAACCTTGTACTTCCAGGTTCAACATGTGTGGTATAAATACAGGGAAGTGATTAGGGATAATACAAAAGAGGCTGATCTGATTAGGGAATTCATAGATAGAGTAGCCAAAATGGCTCTTATGGATATCATGGAATATACAAATTCCTTGGTAGTTCTTTAAATGCAAGTAAAATCACAACGTGATATCATACAGTACCCATTCAGTTAACAGAATTTAGAAGGTAAGTAAGTCCAAGTGTTGGTGATGGCATGAAAAACCAGGAACCCTCCTGAATTCTTAATGCGTGGAACCATCTGGACAGAAATCTGGCTGCAGTGAATGAACTAGGTATGCATGTCGCATGCCATTGGAATGGAATCTCTGGTAGAGTGTTTTTGCTTCATGGGCTCAGGAAATGACTAAAGGGGACAACAGTTGGATGTGTGAGCTATGGCTATAAAACAATAAAACTAGTGTCTGTATATCACCAAAACTGCTTCTGGGAAGGATTTAAAAGGTTTACTTGCATAGGCAACTGAGGCTTCACTTTCTTATCTCATTTCCATCTGATATTGTGCTTTGCCACCACATTCATTTCGCATCTTAGCAGTCCCTGTCTTATTTTCTTCCACTTACTTATTTTCCCTTGGTTCTTTCTGTGTTATTGTTTCACTGTAGTGTTTACTCTAACTACCATACTTATATTAAACTTTTAGACCATCAATTTTAATAGTTTATTTCATATAGTTTTTTTCCATTATAATTCTGATTATTACAGTAATTCTTTGTTTTCAAAAGTCACTTGGAAAAATAATACACCATTCCTACTTTATAATATGAGAGACTTCTTCTGTGATTTCTACCCATCTGAATAACAGTTTGGACAGTAATTTTGATTCAATCAGCACAATGAGTAGGTGGAAAATTTTAATCAGGAGAATTTTCCTGAGAGAGATGAGTTAGGAACAAATGTTTATGAAAGTGGAGAAAGGGGAGAGCCTTCTAACTGATGGGAAACTAAAAGGCATGCAAATAAGTAGCACAGAAGCGTGGAAAGTTGGCTGGATTTAGCTGGAGGAGAGAGTCAGTCTGTAGTGGAAAAAGATAAAATTGGAGAGGTACAAAAGTGCTAGTTGACAGAGGACCTTGAATTGTAGGCCAAGAGTTTAGACTTGATATGGTAGGAGTAGCTCATTCCAGAACAGGAAGGTGATGTGATAAAAATGGCATTTGCAGAAGATTATTTTAGCAGTTTACAAAAGAATAATTTTAGCAAAAAGAGACTGGAATTACGATAACCAGCAAAGAAGTTATTGTAATCCCTATGTGAATAGACTAGGCCTAACGTAATAGAAAAAGGGAGAGAGTGATAAATGTGTCAGACATCATAAAGCAAAAAGGTTTCAAAGCTTGGTTCCTGGATTGCCTATTTAAGAATTACCTGGTATGCTTGCTTAAAATTCATATTCCTGTACTAAATTCCAAAACTTTTCAATGTGATTCTTTCAGGTTGAGGACTAGGAGTGGGCATTTTAACAAACTTCCTATGTGATTTTTTTTTTCACATAAAAGTTTGAGAATTTCTTCTTTACAGGAAGAATTAAGAGAATACAGTGACTTGCCTTTAGAGTGAAAGAGAGAGAAAAGAGTATAATGATCATATATCAGCCAATCTAGGGCTCAGGAAAGATGATAGAGCAATTAATAAAACATTTTAAGAAGATTTTATTTTTAGAACACTTTTAGGTTTACAAAAAATTTGAGCAGAAGGTACGGAGATTTTCCATTTCCCCTTCACACATGTATAGCTTCCCTCACGATCAACATCTTTCACAAGAGTGGAGCATTTGTCACAAGTGAGGAACCTACATTGCATATTATCACCCAGAGTCCAAAGTTTACGTTAGAATTCAGCGTTGGTGTTGTACATTCTCTGGGTTTGGACACATGTATATAATATGCATCTACCACTATAATACAGAGTAGTTTCACTGCCCTAAAAATTCTCTGGGTTCCACCTATTTCTCCCTCCCTCTTCTCACCCCCTAGCAACCCTTGCTCTTTTCACTGTCTCCATAGTGTCACCTTTTCCAGAATGTCATACAGTTAGAATCCTATGGTATGTAGCCTTTTCCGATTGGTTTCTTTCACTTAGTAAAATGTATTTCAGTTTCCTCCATGTCTTTCCATAGCTCATTCCTTTTCAGTGCTTAATAATATTCTGTAGTCTGGTTTTATTTTTCCATTGATTAATAAATTTATTCATTCACTTACTGAATGATATCTAAGTTGCTTTCAAGTTTGGGCACTTACTAATAAAGCTTCTATAGACATCTGTGCACAGGTCTTTGTATAGCACAAGTTTTCAACTTCTTTGAGTAAACACCAAGGAGCGTGATTGCTGGATCACATGGCAAGAGTATACTTAGTTTTGTGAGAAACTGCCAAACTGTCCTCCAACATAGATTTCCCATTTTGTAGTCCCACCAACAATGAATGACAATTAATAGGAATTTGAAATACAGAATCTGAACAATTGTGACAAAAAAGATGCCAAATTGTGTGGTTAACATGTTAGGATTAAAATAAAGAGAACATTCTCACAGAAATGAACTTGAGACATTGAGAGGGTTATGGGAAGTACATGTTAAACACAAACATGTGGCAAACATTGTGCTGTTGATGACGTGCGAAACCAGGAAACACTGGATGTTACTTTAAACAAAAAAGTAGACTCCAGGACATAGATATCCCCAAATTTAAGTGGTGGAAAGAACAAAATTCAACAGAGAAGGGAATAGCAAACAAAGATGTGGAAAAGAATCTGACTGCCCTTTAAGGAAAGTCTGAGAAGGAGAAACTTTTAAAATAACTAAAAAGTTAGTTCTACTTGTAGCTCTTTGAGGTATCTCCATATTACTTTCCTGAAATATGATGAAATAACAAATAAATAAATAAATAAATAAAATAACTGAAAGGGAGAGAAGGATTTTTTCAGATGTACCCTTTCCATGATCTTTGGATTTCATGTCTTAAGATCTGCGTGTTTATTTCCCAAACTTGACTTTGGACAAGGATCACTTTGTGTATTTTTAAAAGACTCAGACTCCCAGGCCCCCATCCAGAACTAGGCCAGAATATCCACGTGGAAAAAAGCCCAGGAATCAGAATTTGGCAAGTTTCTCAGATGATTTTAGGATTGCTCAAAGGCTAGTTGTTTCTTATTCAGATTAGCAATTCCCAAACCATCCATAGAGAGAAGGTGTCGTATGTTATGATAATTCAAGTGTAACATATGGACTTGTTTCCAGGCATGCCTAACTACAATCACACAAGATGCAGATGGCAGTGCTCTTCCAGATTAAAATAGAGCAGTGGTTCTTAATCCAAGGTAATTTTATCTCTCTGGGACATTTTGTAACATCTGGAGACAATTTTGATTGTCGCAAATCAGGTGGGGAACGCTACTGGCATCCAGAAGGTACAGACCCATGATATTGCTGAACATCCTATAATGCAATAGGGAGCCCCCACCTCTCTCCAGAGTGAGAAACTATAAAAAGAGAAATAGTTAAATGTAATAAATTAATCAGATTTGGTTTATAGTTTAAAATTTAAAATAACAGCAAGAGCATCTAGAAAAGATATTCTCAGAACACTTTTGAGAAATTAGAGCAAGAGATAACT
>CAUYRT010065907.1:0-15236 GCA_963574885.1 Lepilemur ruficaudatus
ATGCCTGTAGTCCCAGCTACTTGAGAGGCTGAGGCAGAAGGATCACTTGAGCCCAGGAGTTTGAGGTTGCTGTGAGCTAGGCTGACGCCACGGCACTCTAGCCCGGGCAACAAAGTGAGACTCTGTCTCAAAAAAAAAAAAGAGGTTGCATTTTACAGAATGCTTCTTTAATAGTTTTTATCATAATTAGATATTGGATTTTATTAAATGCTTTTTCCCTACACTTCTTCTTTGTTCTGACTCATGTAATCAATTATATTTATGGATTTTCTAATGTCAGATTAATCAATAATTTAAAATTTTCCCACAAAGTATACATTGAGCTTACAAAGTTTTTAAGAAAAACTCTATAAAACTTTCATTAAACAGATTATTCCAATGTTGTTCATATTCTTCCAGAGACTAGAAAAAGAGCAAATGCTGCCTAACTCATTCTATGAAACTAGTATAACCTTCATACCAAAACAGTCAAAGACAGAAACATAAAAGGAAAATTATAGGCCATGTCACTCATGAACATAGATATAAAACTCCTAAATAGAATATTAGCTAACAGAATCCAGAAAAGGTGATGTGGAACCAGTGGGAACTTGAAACAAACACCCCGAACAAACTAACATACAGCAAATAACTCCAGAGGTGTTTATATGTATAATTAAAGCAACTATGGGACTGAATCTGACAGCACTTTTCTTAACTTTAAACAGAATACTTTCCCTTGCCAACATTTATTTTTCCCTTCATTAAAAAGGGAATTGAACAGCTTGGGCTTGGAAATAGTGAGTTAAAAAAGAAATAAGAAGGTGGCAGAAAAAAAGACCACAGCAGATTGAAAAGTGTTGGATATTCATATGCACCCAGCATCTCAGAATGTGACCATGGGAAGATAGAGGCAGAGATTGGAGTGCTGCATCTACAATGCAAGGGACACTAAGGATTGTAGGCAATCAGAAGCTGGAAGAGACAAGAAAGGATCCTTCCCTAGAGCCTTCAGAGAGAGTATGGCCCTGCTAACACCTTGGTTTCAGACTTCTAGCCTCTAGAATTGTGACAGAATAAATTTCTATTGTTGCCATCAGGTGTGTTTGCGTTGGAGAGTTGTTGTCCTGGTCCTTTGGCTCCTTGCTTGGAATAATCACAAGCAGGGCTGGTGTGACAGAATGAGGACAGACACAAAGCACTTCCACACAAGCAGCCTTTATTACAAAGCTAAGGATACAAAACGAAAGTGAGGGCCGGGTGTAGTGGCTCACGCCTATAATCCTAGCACTCTGGGAGGCCGAGGCGGGTGGATCGCTCAAGGTCAGGAGTTCGAAACCAGCCTGAGCAAGAGCGAGACCCCGTCTCTACTATAAAAATAGAAAGAAATTAATTGGCCAACTAAAAAGATACACAAAATATGTTAGCCAGGCATGGTGGCGCATGCCTGTAGTCCCAGCTACTCGGGAGGCTGAGGCAGAAGGATCGCTTGAGCCCAGGAATTTGAGGTTGCTGTGAGCTAAGCTGACGCCACAGCACTCACTCTAGCCTGGGCAACAGAGTGAGACTGTGTCTCAAAAACAGACACAAAAAACCAAAGTGCGTCCCAGAGGAGGGATGGGTCTATCTCTGTGAGTGGAGAAGACCCTGGGGTCTTAACACACTTCTACTTTTAGGTCTACACTTTATGGTATGCTAAATGGTAGGTGGAATATTCATTAATTTCTGGGAAAAGGGCGGAGAGTTCTTAGAGCTAAGGACCTTCCCCAATTTTATCCTTATAGGGTAACTTCCAGCGGTTGCCATGACATTTATAAACTATCATGGCATTGGTGGCTGTGATTTTTACTATGCTAACATATGTTAATGAGGGAAAGGTTACCTGTGGTCATGAGCTCCTAGTTTCTGTGCCTGCTCCTGGCCAGGAAAAGTCCCTAATCTCAAGTTCCTTCTTGTTGTGGGTTTGATTCTAGAAGCTCATTGGCCTCCTCACATCCATTCCCCTTGTCTTGTCCTCTGGTTAGTGCTGCCAACCTGCACCTGTCTCCTAATAGTTACAAGCCACCCACTTTGTGGTACTTTGTTATGGCAGCCCCAGTAAACTAATAAAGATTATGGTACCAGTAAGTAGTGTACTGCTGTAACAAATCCCTAAAAATGTGGCAGTGGCTTTGGAATTGGGTAATGGAGAGAGGCTGGGAGAATTTTTAGGTGCATGATAGAAAAAGCCAAGGTTGCTTTGAAGAGATTGTTGGTAGACATATAAAAGTTAGAGGGGATTCTGGTGAAGGCTCAGAAAGAAGAAAGAAGAGCTCTAGAGAAAGTATCTATTGTCTTATATGTATTATATTACTCTTATGTATTAATATTACCACTAATAGATTGTTCCTAGAAATATGAGTGATAAAGGTGCTTCTGGTGAAGTCCCAGCTGGAAATAAGGAATGATATTGGACACCAGAAGAAAGGTAATCCTTGTTATAAAGTGTCAGAAAACTTGGCTGAATTATGTTCTACTGTTGCGTGAAAATTAGAATTTGTGAAAGATGAACTGGGTTAGCTGAGGAGATTTCCAATCAAAGTGTGAAAGATGCCGGCAGATTTCTCTTTGCTGCTTATAGTAAAATGAGAGAATAAAGAGATAAATTGAGAAATGAACTGTTATGAAAAAAGAAATCAACAGTTGAAAATTTGGAAGATTCTTAGCTATTCAAATAGTACTCTCTAGAAACAGGGCCAAGGATATGGCTGGACACCTATAGAGATTAGGGGTATGACTTATGGATCCGATTGACCACCTCTGTAGTAGCCAGCAATAAAGATGAGGTTGCCCAGGAAGGACCAGCAGAGAACCCTCATATCTAATAATGTGGATCTCCTTGACATGCACAAAAGACTCATAACGTTGTTGAGAATTTTATACCAACAGAAACACTGTCAGCATGGACTTAAAGGGACAGAAACAAGACAAAATGAAGGAAGAATGACTCTGAGGGCAGAGCCACGGATGCAGAGGCCAGAGAGAAAGGAGCTGCTTCCAGCTCCTACGGCCAGTAGGACAGAGCATCAAGCCACAAAGGGTTCCTTTCAGGCCTTGAAACCTGATAGAATTTGCCCTGCTGTGTTGTGAACTTGCCTTAGACAAGTAAGTCCTTTATTTCTTCTGATGTTTTAGTTTAGGAATGGGAATGTCTATCCTATGCCTGTTCTAGCATTGTATTTTTTTTTTTTTAGGGGTTAGGGGTTACAGTTTAGGGTTAGTGGTTAAGGTTAGGGTTAGAAGTTAGGGGTTCCCATCATTGTATTTCAGAAGCTGAGAACTTGTTTTCTAGTTTCACAGGTCATCCTAGTTTCACAGGATGGAGAAGTATTTTGCCCTAGGATGGACCATACCCAAATTCTCACTCATACTTGGTTTAGATGATTTAGATGATGATATCTGGAACTTTTTGAGCTGATAATTTAGGTGAGATTTTGAATTTAGAGTTAATGCTGGAGTGCATTAAGACTTTTGGGGATGTAGATGAAGTGACTGTATTTTGTGCATGGGATGGATGTGAGTTTTGGGGAGGCAAAGGACAGACCATACTGGGTTGACCAGTGTCCCTCCCAAATTCATATCCATCTGGAACCTCAGAATGCGACCTTATTTGGAAATAGGATCTTTGCAGATATAATTAAGATATATATTAAGATGAAGTCATGTTGGTTTAGGGTAGGATCTAAATACAATCACTGGAGTACTTACAAGAAGGGGAAAGGGAACACAGGGGAGAAAGTCATGTGAGGGTTGCTGGCAACCACCAGAAGCTAGAATAGGCAAGGAAGATTCTCCCACAGAGAGTCTCAGAGAGAGCATGGCTGTGCTCACACCTTGATTTTGGACTTCTGGCTTCCCTAATTGTGAGAGAATAAATTTCTATTATTATATTATAAACCACCCAGTTTATGATACTTTATTAGAGGAGCCTTACGAAACTAACACACAGATCCACTGATAGTTGTGGGAAATGCTTGTCAGACGTAGGCACCTGTAGGATTGAAAGCTCATCAAAAGCTCACAAGAGCACAGTAATCTGGGCAAGTGGATTTAATGAACAAGTGTTAAGCGAATGAAAGAGGTTTACTAAGTGACCTTTGCCCACGTGTGATGTTGTAGGAGGTTAGGAATGATGCAGCAACTGCAAGTGATTTAGTGAGGAAGTTTTGCCTTTGTGTTTAACTTGCTATCTAATGGGAACTGGTTGCATGCCTATTTTTTTTTCCAACTTTTGTATTCCTTTAAGTTTTTCTTGATAAATAAGGATATCTTGACTTTAATATCTGAGGTACTTTCAGCTGTTTTGTGTATATGGCAGAAAATCTGGCATGTTTTGTTATTGCTAAAGCTGATAGACATATATTCATATTTTATTATCTTTTGTAAAAACTTATGTATTTTTTCTTTTTGAAAAATGTGTGCTGCTGAAAGTTTTAAAGTAAGTTTAAAGTAGAGGTAAGCAAAAGGGAAAATATATTAATGAAGGTTAACACACACAAACACATGTTGACGTTCATGTCACAGCTTGGGTTATTTGGGAAGAAGAGATGGAGACACGCTGGTCTCTGAGATGGAGATCTCAGATTCAGGCCATGAGAGCAACATGTGTGGAAAGGAGGGGAAGAAAGTAGAATTGGGTAGAGGGAGAAGTTGAACTGTGATGCAGTCCGATCAACCAAGCTGATGACAAGCTCCGGATCTGGGATGGTTCTTCAAGATTGTGACAGGTTGGGGCAAGGGAAACAGGTACTTACCAATCATTGGATATGAGCTACCCTTGGAAGAAGATACGATCTTGGGCCAGTTTTCTTTAGTCACAGCAATCCTCAAAGAGGACTGAGAGCTGAGGGCTGTCTTCCTGCAGCACTTCTAGCAGCTGGGGGAATAAGTCCTCCATTCTTGGAGAGGGATCTGGGTGGCACATTGCAGCATCTATCACATATAGATACACAAAACTGAGTTTATCATATCCCTCAATTCATTAGCACCATTGTTTGGGCAACATCCCCTTTCTTATTTTATTTTCTCTCCTTTCGACTGACTCCCAGATCCATTCTCCTCCCCTGATATGTTTGGTATATGTCCTTGGATATGTGTCCATCTTTGAAAATATATACAATACTGTTTTGTGTATTTGTGTTTCATATTTACATCAATGGTAATTGTGCTATAGTTTTTTTCCATTTTCTTTTGAGGTTATATCCATGATATTGTGCTATTACTATCTATAATTCTGCTCCTTGATTTTTTAAATCAACACTATTTCAACGACTTATCTATCTCACTGTATATTCTTCTAGTACGTTGCTTCCCGTTGCTTCATTTTATTTACCCATTTTTTAAGTCATGAATACCTAAGTTAATTCCAACTACCATAAATGATGTTTGAAGATGTTTCCTCTAGATAAAAAAACTTTTAAAAAAAGTGGTATCTCTAGGTTAAATCGTATTCATGTACGTATTAAAGTAAAGCTAACTGCTATAAAATATAACAGAGCAAATAACAGAGCATGTGAGGGGAAGAAACAATTTTATTGACTGTCAGAGAAGAAATTGTAGCGTATAATAAATTCTACTCAATAGATTATGTTTTCATTCAAAAATGCTTTTATCACCTGGAGAAAAGATGCAAAAGAAATGCTAACTGTAAGCAGCAATAGCCAATCTCTTCTTGTAAATATTAAAGAACAACTTAATTTTTATAATCAACAAGCACCTTTTGATCTGACAACATAAACATTTATACAGAGATAATTTTTTTATATGTCTTTCAGTCTTCTGGGTAAAATTACTTCTTTAAGAAAAATTTCAACCTGAAACAAACATAATTTCTCTTTTATTTTTTTAAAAGCACGTTACATTTTTAGCATATGGACTGCCCAATGTGGGGGTGAAAAAATAAAGTCAGAGATGGACCCTTCGTAGGAGTAAACCTACTAAATGGCTGCATATGTGGCTCATCTCTGTGAAAGGTGAGCTTTAAAATTTGCAAATTGCCACAAGCTGGCATAGCGCTTACAGTTCTTGGTAAAGACAGCCATCTAGTGGAAAGGCTGACAAATGAATGTGAACCCTCAGCCCAATTGCAAACTGCCATGTTGGTTTAATGCTTAAAAAGAGGTATGAAAAAAGGATTCAGTATCTGGATGCTCCTTATTGTATGTCCAGGTCTGGAAGTGGAAGGGGGCGGTGTTGGCAGGGAGCTCAGGTTGTGAGGTAGGGAGAGAAATTGGTACTTTGTGCATTGGTCCAGGATATAAAGTGCCATTAGAGAGCACTGAATTCAAGTATGCATGAGTAAGGTCGCTGAGCGTGTTAACATGCTATACTCAGATCTCTCTTCCTTGGTATCCTGTACAACTCTTTAGAGTTTTCCCACCAGCAAGAAGGCTCTCACCAGATGTGGTCCCTGGACCTTGGACTTAGCCCTAGGACAGTAAAAAAAAAAAAAATTTCTTTTCTTTTTTATAAATTACTCAATATTCTAAGTATCCAAAACAGACTAAGCCAGACTCATAATTTCAGTGGTTTTGAGCAACTACAGAGTAAATTATCTTCTAGCATGGATATGTGATAGTAACTACCTTCTACAGCTGTATCCCAGATATTCAGAGTTCAATATTGTTATTTGCTAAATTTTGCTAATAGCTCATTATGCTTTCTTTCTAAGAGAAAAATATCAATTTTATTGATTATGGGTATTATTACAAACTTCTTACCAATACTATAACTTATACCTGTTTTTATTACAAGGGATGAAAGTTTGAATGATGCCTCTGAAGTCTGGCTTCTTTTTTGTCCTTAGCAACCAAGATTTCTCAATTTAATAGTGGAAAGCTTACATCAAAACACAATTTAAAAGAATTTACATCAAAACAAAAAGAGCGGAAAGCATTATTTTATACATATTTGGTTACTGGAGGGATTATGGTGCGTTGCCTGAAAATGACTCTAGTGTTTGAAAGGCATGAATTATTATACTTGATGAATTTCCATAACAGATAATTCTCTGGAGACTAGGAGCAAATGGATTGTCAGTTCTCAAAAATCCTATATTCAGATATCAATCATCATACTTAGTGGTACTTTCTTTTGCTGCTTTTGTATGGAATAATTACACTCAGATGTCCTTGAACCAATTCTAGTTCTATGGTCATGCTGCAGACTTGTGATACAATTTTTAATGGTAATATTTCTGTTATAATTTTTATTACTATTTTATACCTTAATGAACCACTATTGAGCTTT
Source organism: Lepilemur ruficaudatus (assembly GCA_963574885.1). Lineage (NCBI taxonomy): Eukaryota > Metazoa > Chordata > Mammalia > Primates > Lepilemuridae > Lepilemur > Lepilemur ruficaudatus. The sequence goes on from CAUYRT010065907.1 coordinate 7,267, forward strand.
GATATATATTTTTGAATCAGGGATACATCCCATATAATAGTTAAAAAAAGGAAATTTTACAAACATGAAAATTAATGCCAAATAATGTAAAAAATATTAGTTTACATGAACTTTACTGTATTTACTGCATTTTACCTGAGATGAACTGACTAATACAGTCCTTGTAGCATATGTGAAAATTTTAAAAAACAGGATGGTCTTTAAGACAGTAGTGGGAATTCTGTGAAAAATATAAGTTAAACTTCAAATTTGTCAAATGTGTGTAAAAATACTTTTACTATTTTTTCCTCTGAAACTGTCAAACTGCTTCTAGACTACTTGGATGGTAGTTTGCAAATTACCACCATAGATTCTGGCAATTTTAACCCCACTAATTTTTGATAAAAGGATATAAAGAGCATTGGTTTTTTACAACAGGAAAACTCTGTGACCAGAAATCTTTGACACTGAGATGTTAAATTCTTCCTAATAATTCTTTTTGACAAACAGTATCTTTTTGTTGATAGATATTCTTGCAAAATTCTAGGCACTGACTTAGATATATCATCTGTAGTCTATCATTTAATCCTCATAACAGCCCTGTGAGGTGGGTTATTATCTCTATTTTACAAATAAGAAAACTGAGACCAGGAAATCTAATCATGTTCCTAAAGTCACACAGCTCTTGAGTAGCAGAACTGGGAATTCTTAGAGAAAAGTTTAAAAAATCTTGGGTATGCTTGAATCTTTTTGATCTAGTTCCTCACCCTAGACAACCAAGGCTTAAATAATACAGATGTTGGAGGAAGCCATTTATTGTATCAATATAGCTTGATATTTTGCTGTATCCTCCTGAGGATTTTAAGGAAAAACCAAGCCCATAACACAAAGGTAACTTAACTTGTAATTAGAAGCATTTATTTTTTTCAGTTCTCTCAGCTGTGTGGTACTTTTCCATGGCCTTTTAAGACATATTTGTTACTCTTTAACTGTGTTAAAAATAGAAAACCTCCTCGTCTGGTTTGTACATGGCATGCTGCAATCAAGTTGAGATCTTACTCTCCAGCTGGTTACTCATTAAGTAGAGCGAATGATAATCAGAAATTTGACTTTGGAATTGATTAAAGTTGCAACTGGAGCCCTAGATTTTCTATTAAACTCTGTTATCGATTCTGATAGAAAAGAGTTTATGGTAGTTCATTTTTATTATTTATCATAATGTGAAATTGGCATAAAGTGAGCATGCAACCTTCCAAAATGAAAGTTTTCTAAGGAAAATTTTTATATGTCTTTTTGAAAGCACTTCATAATGAACATTAAACACTTCTGTATCCAGATTTTTTGTTTTTTTGTTATAGAGATGGGGTCTCACTCTTGCTCAGGCAGGTTGGAACTCCTGAGCTCAAGCAATCCTCCCGCCTTAGCCTCTCAGAGAGTCAGGATTATAGGCGTAAGCCACGGCTCCCAGCCCCGTGTATTCAGATTTATAAAGAAATAAATTATCTGTTGAGTCAAATCCTGTTTGTATTCAGTTTTTATATGTTGAACTTAAAATCTCAATTGTGGACTATTCACAATTCAGTTTAGTTTTTTTTTTGTTTGTTTGTTTTAATCTGTTGTTCAGGTAGAGGGCAGGAAAAGTGAGGCTGGGGTACAGAAAAGGGAAAATGGGAAATGCAATGGTTACTGGTAACAAACAATTTTTCTTTTAATTAAGAGGAAGGGAAAGAAAATAGACAAAAAAGAAAAGCAAAAACTGGACTGACTTGCCATTGGGAAGGGGGCAGAGGAAGTATGAATTTGGCTCTTGCTTTATTAAAAAAATAATTTAAAAAATGAGGCATCTTGATGAATGTGTGGGTGCAAACTGAGAAACAATCAGAAGTCTGGCTTTTTGTTTTGGATGATATATTTGCAAGGCTACAAACCCATCCTGGAAAAGCTTACTCAACATGTTCTCTGCCAAAGACATCAGCTAATGACTACAATAAAGGAAATAGGCAGTGTCCACATTTGGAGAAGAATAGTCTTCCTTTTACATCATGGACTGGCACTCTTTTAGAATTAGGGTGCCAAAGTTCCTACTCCCTTCCCTTTGGCATGTTGGAGGCAGCTCAAGAGAGTGTCTCAGGCCATGATTTCCAAACTGAGAGGGGCCAGGACAGCCCACTAACAATGAAGTGGGGGAAGGAGCATGCTGGCTGCCAATTTTTGTCAGTGAGGTGGGTAGCACACTGTCATAGCCAGCAGGGAGGTAGGTATGTGTTGGCAATCAATTTTGGTATGGCATAAATGCTGTTGGCTGCCAAATTATATTCTGATTTAAAACACATATTTTTGATTTGGTGATGGGGGCGGTGGTGATGCTGGGCATAGGGGGAGGTAAGGGGCTGGGTGGGGATGGTTGATGTCTGACCAAATGAGTTCTGTGTCTTCCCTTGCCTGTTAGGGAAAGACTTTGCAAGGAGCAATTGGTTAAAGTCAGTGAACTCTTGCAGAACTTCCCAAAGGAGGATTTGGTTCTTTATTCACTGATGCTGATTATAGTGTCATACTTTATAGCTTAAGCCAGAATTTATCTTTGGCTCAATAGATTGCTAACTCTTGAAACATAAGCATTTATATTCAAACATTCATCCGCCCATTGGTCATGTAAACCAGCAGGTCAAGAGTTCTGCACTCTTTCCATTCAACAAGTATTCATTGCATTCTTACTGTGCTAGCTGCTGTGGAGGAGATTTAAAAAGAAGTACAATGCATTCTAGAGGATTTACTTGTTGAGTAGGAAACTTTGAGTTTAATTAGAGAGATAAGTTATATCTTACATAAAAATTATAATATAATGAATATATATGTATATATTTAAGTGGAAACTTGAGTCTAAAAACTCCATAAATTCAATTACAAAAAGACCCTACTCTGGTCTGGAAAGGCTTGTTGGAGAAGATTGGACTTTGACGTGGCTCAAGGGATGCAGCAGGATTTAGATAGGAGGAGAAAAGACACACATTTGGAATAGTCAGGGCCTGATCTAACATTTAGAAGAAAATTTACAGTGTACCTATACCTTATGTAATTCAAAATAAAACAATCCTAAAACTGTAAAACACAAAAAGTGCATGTATGATAAAATTAAAACAGTTTATGCCAGATTTTCTGGTTGTAAAATTGTGGTTAAGTCCATTATAGCTGAATTCCACCATTTTCCTTCCCCTGGGCTTAGCCAGTGTCTTAAGTACCTAGGTATTAGTTCATTAAATATGAAATGTCCGATTTCAAATCAAAGGTTTTGTTTATTGTATCTCAAACAAGAAGCAGTACAATTAATTAAAGTATGAACCTAAACTATTTACACAGTTTTGTCATCTTAACAGTGGCTTGTTTATGCCAGCAGTGAAGAAGCCTGGAGAGCGAGTGGCGATGAAATTGTGAAAAGCGTTTTCCACAACTTGTTGAGAATTGAGTATTTTTCCTTGCAAGAAGTGGTCCAAAGCCTGGAAGAATTGGTAGTCGGTTGTGCAGGGTCTGGTGAATATGGTAGATGACAGAGAGTTTCCAAGTCCAGCCTCTGTAGTTTGAGCAGTGATGTGTTTGTGTGACATGTGGTCAAGTATTTTCTTGCAGGAAGATCAGCCTGTCTCTATCGACCAATCTCCGCTGCTTAATCACAAACATCCTCATCATTTCGTTCAATTGGATGCAGCAGACATCTGCTGTAATGGATTGACCAGGTTTCCTGAAGCTGTAGTGGATAACACCAGTGCTGGACCACTAAACAGATACCGTTAGCTTTTTTTTGATGAATATTCGGTTTTGGACTGTGTTTCAGCACTTCATCTTTATCCAGCCATTGTGCCAAGCACTTGTGATTGTCAAAAAGAATCCATTTTTCATCACACGTAACCATAGGGTGTAGAAATGGTTCGCCTTTTTGTTGTGACAGCAAAGAAAGGCAAGCTTCGAGACTATTTTTCTTCTGACGCTTGTTTCATTCATGCGGTACCCATCCATCTAGCTTCTTTGCCTTGCTCATTTGTTTCAAATGGTTCAATATTGTTGGAATAGTAACGTCAAACCTTGCTGCTAATTTACACATAGGTTGATATGGATTCACTTCCACTACAGCTTTGAGCTTATCATTATCCACCTTGGTCTCAGGTCGCCCATGTAGCTCATTTTCAAGATTAAAACCACCAGAATGGAACTTCTCCAACTGTTGATGTACCATGTGTTCATTAGCCACACCCTTCCCTAACACTTCATTGATATTTCAAGCTGTCTGAGCTGTGTTGATTCCATGATGGAACTCGTATTTGAAAATAACATGAATTTTTGACTTATCCATGGTTTCACAAAAATTGCTCTAAAAATTTTTTTGAAAGAGAATCACAAGCCAAACCATGCATTTGAAAGTACCTTCACAATAAAAATAAAACAAGAAGTGTTAAAGTGAAATGTCAAAGATACCAACTGTCAAACTTGACACTTGAGGAAATAGTACATTTCATTCTTAATAACCTACATCGATGGGAATGGAGAGATTAATGGCTTAGAGCAGCAGTCCCCAGCCTTTTTGGCACCAGGGACCAATTTCATGGAAGACAATTTTTCCAGGACTGGCGTAGGGGGTAGAGCTCAGGTGGTGATGAAAGCCATGGGGAGCGGCTGTAAATACAGATGAAGCTTTGCTTGCTGGCCACTGCTCACCTCCTGCTGTGTGGCCCCCAGCTGCTAAGTTTCATGGAAGACAATTTTTCCACAGATGTGCGGGTGGTGGTGGCAGAGCTTGCAGCCTGATTCCTAACAGGCCATGGACTGATACTGATCTGCAGTGGTCTGGGGATTGGGGACCACAGGCCTAGAGGTAATAAATAAGAGGACAATAAGGAGAGTTTTTCTTATTTGTTTGTTTTTGTTTGATCTGGAAGGTTTAGATCAGGAAATAGTGAGAGATAAACTCAATGGATTGGTGTGATTGGATTTTAGAATCCTTGAATGTTAACTAGATAAACATTATCTGACAGATAATGAGAAAGGTTTTACAGTGAGTGGTAGATTTATGAAATTAGTGGTTTAGTTTATGATCCTGCTGTATTAGTGGGAGGATCACATAAGAAAGAATAGAGGAGGCTGAAACTAGATGATGAGCAAGGAAGATATTGAATAATTTTTTTTTTTTGCTTCCTTATACTTCCTGTAATTTACTCCACTTCCAGGATTATTTCCTCCACAAATTGACTGGGTTTGTTTCTCCCTTCCTCTTCTTTCTTTTCTCCTCCTCATTCCCTTCCTTTTAATATCCAGAATGTTCTACATAAAGGAAAAACACATTTGTCTTCACAGACACATTCATAAATAAAATTATTGAATTAGTTAGGATTTCATTTGGCTACAAATAAAGGAAAACCTAAATGAACACTAGCTTAAAGCATAAGAACATTTATTGTTACTTAATAAGAACTCTGGAAATGGACAGTTCCAGGTTTGTTTAATGGCTCCATGATGTCACTAAGGACCTGGGGTCTTTCTGTCTTTCCACTCTGCTGTCCTCATTGGGTTGATTTTTAGTCGTCATACATGTCACTTGATTATTGCAAGATAGCAGCTACAACTCTGGACATTATATCATCACACCTGTATTCCAAGAAGGAAGGAAGAGACAGGTATAAAAAATTAGCTACTTCCAAGACTCTGTCTTTTTAGTTGAGAAGGGAAATCTTTTAGTGAATCTCCCCTTATATCTCATTTGACCAAATCAGATCACATGCCTATTGTTCAACAATCTGCTCCAAAATGGAATAAGATTACCATGACTGGTTTAAGCCAATCATGATTCATCCTTTGAGACTGGGTTAGGTCAATGGCTCTATGCTTATCTGAACAAATCAGAATGTTATTGTCATAGAGGTGGAGCTTGAGTGTTGGATAGACAATAAATAAAATTTACCATAACAATGGACTTAGAAAAAGTAGAGGAAATGATAAGAATGATAATATATTATAACTCAAGTATAGGCAGAGGTCTACAGGAAGATTATTAATTCCACAAATAAAATTATTCAGCTCTTACTACATGTCAGGCACTTTTTAAAAATGCTGGGGATGTAGTGGCATGTAAAATAGCATGTGTATGTGTTGTGTTTGTGTTGGGGGGACAATAAATATTTAATATAAACTCGAGTAGTAATTAGTGCACAATAAAGTAAGGGAAGGTAAGCGGAAGCATATAATGAGCACTATGCTATTTCATGTTATTATTTATCATAATCATTATTATTTTTTAGAGACAGGGTCTTACTCTATCACCTAGATAGAGTGCAGAGGCGTGATAGCTCACTGTAATCTTTTTTTTTTTTGAGACAGAGTATCACTCTGTTGCCTTGGCTAGAGTGCCGTGGCGTCAGTCTAGCTCACAGCAACCTCAAGCTCCTGGGCTCAAGCAATCCTACTGCCTCAGCCTCCTGACTAGCTGGGACTACAGGCATGCACCACCATGCCCGGCTAATCTTTTCTGTATATTTTTAGTTGGCCAATTAATTTCTTTCTATTTTTTTAGTAGAGACGGGGGTCTCGCTCTTGCTCAGGCTGGTTTTGAACTCCTGACCTTGAGTGATCCTCCCACCTAGGCCTCCCAGAGTGTTAGGATTACAGGTGTGAGCCACCGCGCCCAGCCACACTGTAATCTTGAACTCTTGGGCTCAAGTGATTCTCCCACCTCAGCCTCCCAAAGTGCTGGGATTACAGGCATGAGTCACTGTGCTGGCCCATACTATTTTAGATAAAATATTCAGGGAAGGCTCCTCTGATGGGGTGATGACTGAGCAGAGACTTGAATAAACGAGAGTAAGTGTATCTGGAGGAAGATTGCTCCAGGCAGAGGGAACAACAAGGAGAAAGGTCCTAATGAGGGATGTGCTTAGCATGCTTGAGTAGCAGCAAGGAGGCCAGCAATGCAGAAGCAGGGCAAACAAGCAAGAGAGTGATAGATGCTGGTGTTGAGGTGACCAGAGGCCAGATCATGCAAAGCCTTGTCAATTATGATGAGGAATTTGCATTTTATTCTACTAAAAGACATTGGAAGGTTTTCAGCAAAGGAGTAATATGATGAAGTTTGCATTTTAAGAAAGATCGCTTCAGCTGTTCTTTGGAAAATTGATCATGGGGAGGCAAGGATAGAAGCAGAGAAACTAAATAGGAAACTATTGCAGTGGCCCAAGCAATAGATAACACTGGCTGAGATCAAGGTAGTAGTGGTGTAGGGTGAGAAATATTTAGATTTGGAATATATTATGAAAGTGGAATAAACAGAATTTGCTAATGGATGGGCTGTTGGGTGTGGGAGAAAGACAGGAGTTGAGGATGACTTCAAGTTTTTGACTTAAGCAATTAGGATAATGGAGATGCCATTAATTAAAATTAAAAAGTAGGAGAGGAACAGATTGGGGAAGAGAAATCAAGAGTTTGGTTTTGTACTTTTAAAATTTGAGTTCATATTAGATATCTGACAGTGTCCATGAAAATTTTTTTTAAGCACTCTATTCTTACTGACAATGTATCATGCACATACAATATTTCCCTTTTTGGCCTGGACAATCAAAATGTGGGGAGAAAGGAAGAAGGCTAGAAGAAAAATATTTAAGAAGTGACATTATGAAAATTGGAAGAGAAGGGCAAAGTCAGAAGGCAGGGAATAGAACTTAGGCAATAGTGGGGCTGGAGGTGAGGGAGTGAAAAGGTGAGAATTTGCATTTCTAACAGCTTCCAGATATGTTGATGCTGATGCTGCTGGCTTGCAGACCATATTTTATTTATTTATTTATTTATTTTTGAGACAGAGTCTCACTTTGTTGCCCGAGCTAGAGTGCCGTGGCATTAGCCTAGCTCACAGCAACCTCAAACTCCTGGGCTGAAGCGATCCTTCTGCCTCAGCCTCCCGAGTAGCTGGGACTACAGGCATGCGCCACCATGCCCGGCTAATTTTTTCTATATAT